>JAOPJM010530617.1:0-10196 GCA_027124095.1 Muusoctopus leioderma
CTGCCTCAATAACTCTCTCCGTCCAACCCATGCTAGCATGGAAAAACGGACGTAAAAAGCGATGATGATGATGATGCCATACTGTGTGGAGTGGAATGATGTCCTACAGGATGTTAAGGGTTAAACATAACAGTCTCAACATTATAATTTAGTCTCAAAATAAGTTTATCTGAATCTATTTCAGTTGTATGAAGAAGAAGAACAGCTGAAGAAACCTGGGAGTACCATCACAACTGCAGAACAAAGACCAAACGCCTATATACCAGATGTTGACGGGGAGCTCCCTATTCCAAGGCCTTATGGCAAATATGCACCATTTAAACCATCAGAACTGGGTTCGAATATGAGACACATTCGTAAACCAAGCCCAATAGTTATTGATATATAAACAAACCTTTAAATTTTTGAAATGTCTCCACAGTCCACCTTATATTTATGTCCACCTTATATTTATGTCCACCTTATATTTATTTTATCAAGTCATATGTAGACTATGTATTATTTTGTATAAAATGTTAGGATTTTGCTCTTGTAATGAATAAGAATGAGGATTGATGTTTTTGCTTGGAAGATTTAAAGGTACTTCATTAAATTATGAAATATTAAAATAACGACTGTGTATTATTGTAAATTTAAGTGTTTTTGAACCATTTGACTATATAGACAAGGGATTCTCTCTGTATGTTTATATTTAAAAAAAAAAAGACTATGATGCTTACAGAGCCTCTCTGTGGTCGCTCGATCTGCTAGAAATAGCAGCCAAATCTCCCTCAAATCATACCCCACGGTCGTAAAAAGAAGGAAGGAAGGACGGAAGGACACATTGAATACTGTAGTCCTAAATACAATTCCTGAAAACAAGATGGGGTGGGTTACAGCTGGGAAATCCCAAGATGGGGTGGGTTACAGCTGGGAAATCCCAAGATGGGGTGGGTTACAGCTGGGAAATACTTTTATCTTAAGTTCACTTTGCTGAATCAAGTCTGACCCAGTCAAGACTGACCCAATCAAGACTGACCTCAAGTCTGACCCAATTAAGTCTGACCCAATCAAGGCTGACCCAATCAAGTCTGACCCAGTCAAGACTGACCCAATCAAGACTGACCCAATCAAGACTGACCCAATCAAGACTGACCTCAAGTCTGACCCAATTAAGTCTGACCCAATCAAGGCTGACCTCAAGACTGACCCAATTAAGTATGACCCAATCAAGACTGACCCAATTAAGTATGACCCAATTAAGTCTGACCCAATCAAGGCTGACCCAATCAAGACTGACCTCAAGTCTGACCCAATTAAGTCTGACCCAATTAAAACTGACCCAATCAAGTCTGACCCAATCAAGTCTGACCCAATCAAGACTGACCCAATCAAGACTGACCCAATTACGTCTGACCCAGTCAAGACTGACCCAATCAAGACTGACCCAATCAAGACTGACCCAATTAAGTCTGACCCAGTCAAGACTGACCCAATCAAGACTGACCCAATTAAGTCTGAACCAATCAAGACTGACCCAATTAAGTCTGACCCAATCAAGACTGACCCAATTAAAACTGACCCAATCAACACGGACCCAATCAATACTGACTCAATTAAGGCTGACCTCAAGTCTGACCCAATTAAGTCTGACCCAATTAAGTCTGACCCAAGGCTAAACAACTGTGACAACAGCTAGAACAAATGAAAAAATGATTAAGAAGTTAATAAATAAATGTGCGTGTGGGGAGTAATACTGTAAACATAGTCAATGTTGGCTATCATGAAAAAAGTAAGCTTAAAACTAATAAGGATGAGGGAGATAAAGTTATATATATATATATATTCATATACACACACCATCAGCATCATCATCGTTTTTATGTCCACTTTTCCATGCTGGCATGGATTGGATGAGATTGTTTTGAGGCAGTCTTCTACAGCCGGATACTCTTCCTGACACTAACCCTTACTTATTTTAAAATATAGTACTTATTCCACTGATCACCCATTGAACTGCTAAGCTGCGGGACATAGTGTTTATGTGGGACATAAACAAACGACACCGGTTGCTTAACCCATATTAGCATGAAGACATACGGAGACAAGCATGCATACGCACACACACACACACACATGTATGATGAGCTTCCGCATAGTTTCTATCTACCAAATTTCACTCACAAGACATTGGTCAGCCCAAAGCTATAGTAAAAGACAATTGCCCAAGGTGACACACAGTGGGATCGAATCTGAAATCACATGACTGCAAAACAAACTTCTTAACCACACAGCCATGCATGTGCCTACATATATGCATCTGCTAATGGCAATGAAGAAAAGAAAAAGGACTTGATACCGGAAATAGAGTATAAATAATTTAATTTGGTCAGCCAAAAGCAAACTGGCTAAAACTGCCAGTTTCAACAAGACATAATAAACATCTGTATCTTCAGTTAGCCATTTTGATTAAAGGATATACAATGACATACAACAACAAATAACATGATGGATGGAATGTACTCTTCTGATTGGTCAGCACAGATCTCGCGTTGGTGTGGTGGTGATATAGGACAAGGGAGATCAACAATGAAATAAATGAAAGATAAATGATAAATAAAAGACATATAAAATGTGTGTTCATCACCTCATGTATGTATGCATACCTTAGCATATATCCCTGCTTACTCGCATATTCATGCACCCTCACCTGCATACCTTCACCGACTTACATACGCTCATGCTCATTTGCATACACATTCACATCCACACTTATGAAATGTACCCTCATGAAGCACACACCAGTCGATATATATATTTCTACTTTGTGCCTATAAAATTAATTTTATATATGTACACACACACACACACACATATATATACTCACATGTGATCTTACTCCATCAGTTGCTTTCACATCTGCACATACATATGAGCGGAATCATTTGCACCCTTGCTCCTACACCTCAGGAATCGAGATTCAGGTTATGTCACCTTATCGTCTCTGGATATGTGGCTCACCTGGGTAGAAATGGAATACAATAAAATAAAATAAAATAAAATAAAGTGCAATGGAAGAAAAACATTGGGTCACAGATAATGTTGTGGGGGTTATACAAGACTGTTTCATGTGTTAATTAGTCCAAGGGTGTGCCGGAAAGACATGTGGAGATAAGGCTAAAGTATTTTATTGGGATTACCACAGGGTTCATGAATTACTCATCAAAGTGTCAAATAGAAGCACAGCCATTCAGGTTTTTTTAAAAAGATCACATGACTGGGCAGTGATAGGGAATTACCTTGAAGCAGTTATTTATATTCATCAAAGCTGAATGAAGGGGGATGATGAATAAACAACAGGAACACAATTCACAAACAAGAAAAGTGTTGTGAGAATATTTCAAGATTTAATTTGCTTCTTTAAAGTTAAAATCAATCACGACCGATCGAAGTTAGAAAATACACCGGAATAGAAATAGCAGTCAAAAGCCCAAAACATAATGCAACCAGAAAGGAATACAAGTTAAAACATGAGTTTGTATTACTCAGGTAAAATGCATGAGACTTCACACACATAGAGAGAGAGAGAGAGAGAGTTGGTTTTCGGTGGGCAACACTGCTGTTGGACATAATGTCCACTAAACAGGCTGCTTCAACTCTACCTTACAATAAGAAGAATGAGGTTTTTATAATGATATGGAGACTGACTAGGTACACAGATGCACATAAAAGGTGATTCCTGATTGGATGGAATTGGGTTCAAGGATAGGTTGACTGTATTGTGATGGAGAAAAAAATCAAAACTATAAGGTGAAAAGGCACGAAATCAATGGAAAATCTTACACCAATAAGCAATGGCCTAAAATTCGAGTTGTTTGCAGGTCAAAATAAATAGCTGTTGAATCAACAGGTGTAGGGTTTGATTCTTGACAGAATGAATCCTACAACCTTATCTCCATAAATACAGTGCCCGAAGCCTACCCTGTAAGATGGACCTCACACATGGATAGTGGGTGCATGCCAAAAGGATATAGAAATGTTGAGTCTCTTCCGGTAATGTCCATTTTGAGTATAGTCTACTCATACAAGTATTTATCCACATATTACCTGGGTAATAGATAAATGATCTTACAATTGTTCTGGAATGTCGTAAAATATTAAGGAATGTCTTGAAATATTAAAGGTGTGTATATAGAATCGCAGTTCATATCCTTTTAGAGCGGTTAGGAAGCATGGATGCTGAGGTAACATTAAAGTTGGGCTGAATTGTAGGAACTCTCTAGGTCTGGAGATGCCTCTTTATTCCTCAGAGGAATCCTTAAGATCCTAGTGCCAGAATCGAGCTGGCTTATAGATAGTGGGTTACCCATGGCAGTGTTGTTGTTCCAACATGTGCTATTTGCTCTGTGAATTATCATGCGCCAACGTATAAAATTCTCAGGAATGCCTTCTGCATGTAAAAACAAATAGTAAAGTGGGTGCTAGCGTACTTAATGTACTGAGCCAAGAAATTTTTATTAATTAAAATTAGACCCATAGTGAGGCGATAAAAATCATTATCTTAATGACTGATTCTGGTCACGAGAGGCAGGAGAGACAACTCTGGAATTGAAACTAAAATTAAAATTTGAAATAGAATACAGTGGAGTGTGTGTCTGATGTTTGGCAGTATGGTGAAAACTTCAGACATGTTTCGGTATTATTAAGCATCATCAGTGAAGCATAGTTGTCTAACCATTACTGCAGATCTTAGAATGACTTGAGGCAAGGTTGTAGAATCTGGTAATTTTTTTGGTGAAGTTGGCTGTGTTTGGCAAATTTGGTGAAAGTTCCATGAAATTTGGTAATTTTTGCTAATTTAATTTTTGCATGATCAATAAAAGATTTTCAAATTTTTTGCCTCTTTTACATGAAATTTGACTTTGTGATAATGCTTTATAATGGCAAGTTTTATGTCCAAATGTTTGAATGTGCATTAGAGTTCATCGAGCAGGCACACGCTAATTTAAGACAATGATGATGATCCAGAGTTATGATTCATAGGTGTCATTATTGGTTTTGTATTTTGCTTAACTTTTATAATTTTATTTAATTTACATTTAACCTAACCCACAGATCATAATCTGAAGTCAAATTTGACCTTTCATCCTTTCGGAGTCGATAAATAATGTACCAGGCAAGTACCAGGGAAATTCTTCTCTCTCTTTCTCAGAATCAGCTTCACTGTGCCGTGAGAGGGTTATGGGGGTCTACTAACAGTGTCCCTTTCCTCCAAGAAATGGAGGAAGGTTGAGCTTAGTGGCTAGCAATCTCTTCTCAGCGGGTATGCTACAAAAATCATCAAAGGAAATCAGAGAACATGATGGGCATGGGCGAACCTATGTGTTGTATGGCATGGAATGGATAAAAGACACATCATCATAATGGCTGAGAAAGGGAGTGATAAGGATGGTGATTTTGGTTAGCATCAATGACCCTTCAATATCAAGGAGCAAGAACTAAAAGCATCTTTCTAGAATATTCTTCATGAATCCAAACCAAAGAACTCAACAAATTTCAGTTTAAGACATTGAATTCTACAAACGTCTTGAATTCTTACAAGCAAGGAAATCTACAAACGTCTTGTATCATCTAAGATGTTCACTAATTTACAGCTATTTGAAGCTTTAGATCCAGAAAATGTGTCTCAAGGACAGTCACCTTCAGTTATCCTATAGGCCATGAAATTTCCTAATATTATTGAGTAAAAAGAGTGTGAAGATATCAATATAGAATAGCAAGGGATTGAATTTTCAGAACCAGAGAAATACTGGTATATTTCGCAAGAAAAATGTGAAGATAAACTTCGTTTCTGAATTATCTAGGAGTTTATGATAAACTTAACAAAATTGCCCCATTCTTCAGCTGCAACAGAAAAACTGCATTCTTTGGTAAACAATATAAAGGTAAAGAAATCATTCCCGGCTAAGTACGGAAACACTAAATGCTTATTAACTCTTAACATCCTGTAAGACACGATTCCAGATGGTACCACATCATCAAATTGATATGAAACATTGAACTATATATATATAGATGGCTGTGTGGTTAAGGAGTTCGCTTCGCAACCACATGGTTTCGGGTTCAGACCCACTGCGTGGCACCTTGGGTAAGTGTCTTCTACTATAGAATCGGGCCGACCAATGCCTTGTGAATGAATTTGGTAGACGGAAACTGTAGAAGCCCGTCGTATATACATATACATATATATTTAGATATATATTTTATGAATCCAGTTTCTCCAGCTCGTTAACTTTTAACGTATATATATATATATATATATATATGTGAGTGTGTGTTTGTGTGTGCGTGTGTGTATTTGTGTGTGAGAGAGAAAGAGAGTTTATCTGAGTGTTTGTGTGCATGTATGTGTGCTTATAATATTCGTATATATGGAGAAAAGTGGTGGTTCTGCAGCGTGCAAATTTGTCTAGTATTGAATCTATCCTGCTGGAATCGTAGTTGCGTTGGGCTGGACACGTGGTTCATATGGAGGATACTAAGATCTCCAAGGCAGCACACCGATGTAAACTGAAGTGTGGAAGTCGTCAAAATTGCCGACCGAAACTCCATTATAAGTATATCATCAAACGACATCTCAATGAAGCGGCGGATGACCTGACCGCAATTGCATGGGAGAAACAGCGACTAATCCTGAATAATGGCAGAAAAATATGAAGAAAGAGTCAAGTTGGATGAAAAAACAGGACGCAACGAGAGAAAGATCTAGAGCAAAATCTACTACACCGGCTCTGCCAACAATATTCTCTAATATCTGCGGTGCTTTTCATCTACAGTCTGACGAATGAGGATATCATCGTCGATGAAATTACATCATTCAATTTGAGAAAAAAAAAGAAATTTCTTGACACCAAGTCATATAGAATACGATTGACTGTCGAGAGAGAGATGGAGAAAGTCAAGTATTGACTCTTAGGGAGTAATGGATTCTCGCCACGTAGACAGATAATCGAAGAAGACACCAAATGTTTTGTGAATATATATGTGTGAATATTTTTAGGGAAATGTTGTTGACCAATATGTACATGCACTGACCAATATGTACATGCACATTTGGCTTGTGATGTCTATAAGTATACACTTATATATATATATATATAAAAGGATATACGATGATCCTTATATTATAAAGAAATTAGTTATTTAACAATTAAGGGATTTACATATTTAACTAATAATATTTCGAATGTTAATATCAATTTGTTGTTACCTTTAAACGAAATTTTTCAGAATAAAATAATATTATATGGCCTATGTTATATCTATATTTGATATGTTTATTTGTTTATTATGATCAATTGTGTAATCATGTTTTGTGATTTAAAGTCGTTTATACAACCTCAGGTATATTAACTATTCTGAATGTGTGTACCTCAGTAGCATGAAATGCAAGATATATCCGTCAATGATTGCAATTCAAGGAATCGAAAGACTGCTCTAATTATTGTTGGTCACTGAGTGCATTGTTTCAGACTTCAAAGTACGGATCCCTAATGTATTTGATCACATATAATATAATGTATTACATGTTTCCAAATTATATCTATTCCCACAGTAATATATAATGGTATTGGAAAATGTAGATCAAAATAATTTCAAGAGTGCACCCGTTTCACTGCCGTTTTCCACCAACAATTATTATTTCCATTTTTAATAAGTAGAAATGCGATATTATATAAAATGGCTAATGATGCAGGAAACATAGTATTTAACTTGTCAAAGCAGATGTATATTGATTTCCTCCTTAGAAGGACATCTCCACATATAAGTAACAGTAAAATAAGAATTTACACTTTCACCTAACCATAACATATTTATCTAATTTTATCTAAAATTCCGCAAGTGTACTCCATTAAAATTGCTTTCAACGCATTGAGAGAGAACTTCACCATATGTGAGTAGTCATATTCACATCAGTAACAACCGATCTACTTCAGTTAATATTGAAGGAAACTGATGGATTTTCAAGCACCACATCCTCATCACACTGAGAACAACTACAATTGGATCAATATAATTTACTATATTAACCTCTGTAGTATTTTCAGTACCGCAGCAGCAGTAGTGACCGTTAATTAGAGCATACACATTTCTCAAAATGTTAGGGAGTTTGACAAAGCCTATCGAGGACAACTGAGAATTATCCTCATGTAATGTTCATTGATGATCATGATGACCATGAAGATGAAAACAGTAAAACATGTTAAATATACACTTCAGGTCATTTGGAAGAAGGGGCTGATAGTCAGCGAACTCTAGGGTTTCAAAATCCCAAATTTAATGCTAATATCAGTGGCGCAGCAAGAATTCTCACCGCCCAAAGTCATAGATACTTTGGCACCTCCACCTAAATTAACAGTGATGATAGATCAGAAGAAATGTTGCACCCTTTATCTATAGCACCTGGGTGACTGTCCCCCTTACCCCCTATCGCTACGCCTCTAGCTAATACACAGTCCGATTCACCGCATATAACCAATCATAAATACATTATTACTATACTATTTCCAGGAATATTATATCTCCAGTTACATTGGTTACAGACAGAATTGTGACCCTAATAACATCACCTGACTCTTGAATCTCCGGAAGAAAAACATGTTGCTCACATTCAAATTGTGCTCCTCCTGTGCCACCAAAATACGGGTCAGCTGCATCAGCAGATTATTTCGACTTGCAGTTTAAATTCTAGCAGCTACAAGTTTAACCTCTTAACTGAGATACATACTAGAACATTTGAGAACGAGGAAGCCTATATGTGATCGATAGAACTGCTCGAGATAGCATGGACACCTCCTTCACATTGTGTCTTCTGTATAACAAAAATGAAAGGGAACATACAAACAATGTAGTTCAGCATATATAAAAAGACGAGATGTTCACTGCTGGAATGTATTTGACCATAGGAGACGTCAGTCAGAACTGACCTGGGGCTGGACCATAAAGACAACTACAATTGTTTTGTTTCAATCCTCAATTATTGATGAGTGTGCAGAAAAAATATAGTACAATGGTACATTTGAATTTTGGTTCTTTTACTCTATTTCTCGTGTAGCCAGGATTATGTTTTATCATGTATGAGTAATATATATGTATATATATATATCTTCGTGAGTTTTTCATACGGGAGAGGTACATATGCTGTAATATTTTTGTTTTAACATTTTGCTCGTAGATATTCCTGGGCACGGGAGATGTTTGCATAGGCATACATAAATATGTTGCGTAACATTATTAGAATGGGAGTAAGGTTTCTTACATGACACAGTATTGACCCATAATCGAATTCGTTATTCAATATATATATGGGGATAAAGGGAATAGGAAAAGATATTTACTCCAATGATTAATGTTGAATCGATCTACTATATAATAGGAGAGTGTAATGTACTATATATTGCGACGTAATCCACTTTGTTGTTTCTAACAGATATAATAGAGAATAGTGAAACAATGATGTTTGATGTTCCCTGCTAAATTTTCTAGTATGGAATTACGAAGTATATAGAGTGCTGTTTGAGTGGTAAAGATGTAAACCATATTTCACAGTTATATTAAATAAAGATGTGAGAGTTAAATAAAATGATACTAATTATTTATATGATCCCAACCTGTGAGTTGCAAGGTGAAAACGTGATATAATGCATGCTAAACAAGTAGGATCTTCCCTCGACTTGTTTCGTTATAGTATAGATACTTTCCACATTCACCTGACAATGAGAGAAACCAAATGCCGATATATTTCAAGTTAGCGAACGGAATTAGATATAAAGATTTTTAAAAAATTACTAAATACATTTAAAGTATTTCTTAAAAGTAATTACGTTAAAAGATTATACGTGTCAAACGATATTAACAAATAAACCTTTTCCTATTGAATTATACGTGATTCATTACAATGAATGTAAGAAAATAATTATTACAGTGGCATGCAGAAACATACGCACACATACACTAACATGTACAAATAGGAGAACAATATAAACTACTATACAACAAAAGTTTCCTTAAACTAATACTACTGTATATAGACGGTGTCATCTTTAAAACTTTAAATGTAAAATATACTACAGTATCAATAAATAATATACGAAACCACAAGCATACATACACATAAGCGCACACACACACAAATATATATATGTATATATATATAA
>JAOPJM010530643.1:0-10194 GCA_027124095.1 Muusoctopus leioderma
CACCCGTCCAACCCATGCCAGCATGGAAAACGGACGTAAAACGATGATGATGATGATGATATATATATATATATATAAGTGTATTAACAGATGACTTAGTCCTGCATTACTTTAAGTTTCGTATATGCAAAGATGTATGTCTATCTCCTCAGATGCATGGGGCAAAGCATTGGGACCAAAAAAAAATTCAATTTGGAACTTTAAAAAGAAATCTCTTTAAAGCATGTACAGATATTCCATTAGTTTTTTTTAATTTCTGCATGTCGTATATCCCTGCATGTCGTGAGATACGACTCAAAGGGTTGGCATCAGGAAGGGCATTCAGCCATAAAACACTGCCTCAAAAAGTCCCATCCAACCTATACCAGAATGGAAAAGTGGATGTAAAAGTGATGATGATGATGATGATATATATATATACTGGAAAGTATGAGCGAGATGCGGTCTCGTGACCCGTCTAGGACAGCAGTAACTCTGAACAAGAAGTGACTCGGTTCATGCAATAATCCAACCCATGCCAGCATAGAAAACAGACACAAAACAACGATGATGATGATGATGATATATGGAAAATAAAGATGACCTATTTTACAAATTTCACTTCAAATTCTAATCCAATGTACCATAAAATATTCATAAATTTTTATGTGAAATATATTGGTTTTCAGGTTGGGTATAGTAAGAATATGTTTAATTTATTTAACCCGCCAACAACCATTTCAGAAAAGATTAGCAATATCTTCATCTTTGTTCTCTTTCTTACAAGATCAAGTAAGTGTAAGGTATTATGAGATTATCTTTTAATTTGGTGACATGATAAAATACACCCAGTACACTCTGTAAAGTGGGTGGTGATAGGAAGGAGACAACATAGGGTAGAGAGGTCTCTATAGTCACGTCTTGGACATGACAACCTCTCTAGTGTTGGTGCCACTATAAAATACACCCAGTACACTCTGTCAAGTGGGTGGTGATAGGAAGGGCATCCAGCTGTAGAAACTGAAACCAAAAATGGAACATATGAGTGAGACGTGGGCTGCTGACCCGTCTAAGAGAGTGGTGACTCCAATCAGGAATCGACTCGGGCCGAAATCACCCATCCAACCCATGCCAGCATGGAAAACGGATGTAAAACAGGGATGATGATGATAATGATGATGATGAATGAAATGAGAGGGAAGAAGAAATAAATGATGAATCAGAAATAAAAAAATGTCTTCCAGAAATAAAAAAAAATTTTTTTTTTTTTACATGGGTTTATTATATATCATTAATGTGACAACATTACTTATTATTGCTATGGGGGGGAAACTAGTGTATAGATATATTTATATATCATAAAGAAGACAATAATTCTTTATAGCAGAAATATAAAATATAACTGTAAAGAAGGATATGGTTTATTGCCTGAAAAATATAATGATAGTGTATAAAAAGAGAAATTGGGAGTGATATTGTAGAGTGTTTAATTGTTTCTTATAATAGACACAGGCATGGCTGTGTGGTTAAGGAATTCACTTCACAACCATATGGTTTTGGGCTCAGTCCCACTGCGTGGTACCTTGAGCAAGTGTCCTTTACTATAGCCTCGGGCTGACCAATGCCTTGCTTGTGTTTGTCTCCGTATCTGTCTGTTTACCTCCCCTCCCATAACTTCGTGGTTCGGTAATAGAGACCGATAGAATAAGTACCAGACTTAAAATAAGTACTGGGGTTGATCTGATCGACTAAAACTCTCCAAGGCGGTGCCCCAGTATGGCTGCAGTGAAATGATTGAAACAAATAAAAGAATATAGATTTATATGTCAGAAAGTGTGATAATGTTTCCAATTGTGGAGTTGTTAGCCCCAGTTCAAGCAAACCTATGATCAAAGGTGTTCCAGTTGTGACCATCCTGTCTTTCACACAGTGCAAGAAAGATGTACTGAATAAATAATTAAAAAAATACAAAAAGTACACCAGAATGGCCAGCCGATAATAACACTTTCTCCGAACTTTTGGTTTTTTTTTTCTACCTATCTTATATTTGATAATGGGAAACTTTCCCGAAATATTATAGAAGAATTATTAAACAACCTATGTAGAGTGATACAACATCTTGTCTTTGTATTTATTTTGGCATCACCTTACATATTTTGCTTAACTTCTCAGCTGCATTGCTTCAAGGTCTTCCTAACAGTATTTATATCTTTTACACATCGCAATGCTTCAAGCAAATTACAATACTCTATTATTATTATTATTATTATTATTATTACTATGATAGAAAGAGGGCGGCAGATTGGCAGAATCATTAGAGTGCTGGACGCAAAATACCTTGCAGTATTTGTTCCAGGTCTTTATGTTCTGAGTCCAAATCCCACCGAGGTCAACTTTACCTTTCCAGGGTCGATAAACAAAGTACCAGTCAAGTCTGGGGCTCGATATAATCGATTTATCCATCCCACCAAATTTCTGGCCTTGTGCCTGAGTCATTAGCGCATCGGACATTCTGCCTAACAGTATTCGTTCTGGCTCACTGCACTCTGAGTTGAAATCCCTCCAAGGTCAACTTTGCCTGTCATCCTTCTGGGGTCGATGAAATAAAGTACTAGTCAAGTATGGGGGTTGTTGGCTTTGTGCCTATGTTAGAAACAGTTATTATTATTATTTTTATTCCATAGTGTCAGACAAAATGCCTTGAGGTATTTAGTTAAGGCCACAAGTTTTAAGATAAGAATAGCATCATCACCATCATCATTTTATGTCCACTTTTCATGCTGACATGGGTCAGACAAGTGACTTTGGTCTGAGTTAGTTCTTATTTGGAGTCACCACTTCCCGAGAAGGGTCAGGCGACCATGTCTCACTCATACGTTTCATTTGGCTTGGTTTCTACGGCTGGGTATCCTTCATATCACCAACCACTTTACAGAGTGTACTGGGTGCCATTTTATCATGGCATCAGCACTAGAGAGGATGCCTTGGTCTCCTGCAGGCTAAAGAGTTCTCTCTACTCTACATAGTCTCCATTGTTTGAAGGCAAATGTGACCAGCAAGTGTGAATAGAAGGTGAGTGATGTATGTGAGGGTGGAAGAGAAAGAGTATGAGTGTGATGGAGGAAACAGTGATTGGGAGGTAGTGAGAGAGGAATGAGAGAAAGATAGTGGTAGCTACATATTGGGTGTTGGCTGGTGTTGTATAGAAGACGGTATGAGTGGCAGCAGTGTAGATGTGTCAAGATAGGAGAGATCACATAATGGATAGCATCAGAGGTGGGTGGTGGTAGGTGAGAGTGCTAAATGAAGAGGATAAGTAGAGGGTGGTGGATGAGTACAGACAGATTCAATGCCAATCTAGATGTTGTGATGGAAGAGAGGTAGAGTGATAAGAGATATGATGGTGGGGGGTGGAGTGTTAATTATAGTGAGTGAATATGGGTGAATATGGCAACACAAACTCTATCCTTTGTGACAGGTAGTGTGGTACAGTGAATAGAACAAGGTGCAATACATCAGAGGGTTGTAGATAGATGGGAGTCTCCAATCATTAAAAGCAATGTGATCAAGAGTGTGAATAGAAGAGAGAATGATGGCAGAAAAGCCAGTGAGAGAGGGTGAAAGAAGTGAGTGTATAATGGGAGAAACAGAGTGATTGGGGTGAGGTGGTAAGGAGGGGAGTAATCTTAGAGAGGTAGTAATGGTAGAGAGAATGATGGCAGCTACATGTTTGCTGGCAAGACGGAGAAAATGATGGATAACACTCAAGACAGCTGATGGGTGATGGTAAGAAAGAGAGAGATAGTTCTATGTCAGTGGCGGGTGACCTGGAGGGCAGAGAGTCATGACTAGTAGTACAGAAGTGTGAATAACAGAGTGTATCAAATAGAGAGAAGGTAAGTAATAGAGGAATGAGAGGGCATTGAAAAGGCAGGATGCATGGAGAGAGGATACGTGATAGAGATGTTAGGGTATTGGAGACAGGAGAAGGGGGAAATGGAGAGAGTGCTAACAGGAGTATAATGAGTGAGAGGCCTAGATGTAGATATATTATGCAACCTAGCTTCCATCACTGCAACATTATAACATTTGTGTCACCTCATTTACATCTGTGGGCATGTCTTCTCTGGCACCGCATACCACCAATCATCGCAGTCCTTTGTCATCTTCATAAGGTCCAGGATCTTGAAGTCAGTCTGCACCCCTTCGTCCCATGTCCTCCTAGGTCTCCCCCTTCTCTGGATTCCATCCACTTTGAGTGCTTGGCACTTCTTTATACAGCTGTCATCTTCCATATGCATCATATGTCCATACCAGCATAGTCTTCTCTCTTATACCCAGTTTTTTCTCTTGGCTACACCCATTTGCTAAAATTTTTTATCTTTTTTCCCAACCATAGCAATCATCTATTAGAGTGTCAGAGAAAATGCCTTGCAGTATTTAGTTACATCAGTTTATGTTCTGATTTCAGTTTATGTGTATTATTTTGTGTGTGCGTGCATGTGTCTGTGTGTGCATTTGCACACTGAGTACTAGGTATATCCTTTCAATTTTTAAGATGGTAGTGTGTGTTCTGATTTCAAATCATGTCGCATGTCAATGAAATATGTACCAGTCAAGATTTAATTGAGTACAAACCTCTCCCAAAAATCTGTGGCTTTGTGCCTATGTTAGAAATCAATTTTATCATTATTATTTTTTCTATTGGGGGCAATAGAAAAAGAGTTAGTATAGTGGACCAGATTGAAAGGACTGTCACAGACACTTTCCACTTCATCCAAACCCTCATCAACCTTTTCAAATACCACTTGGAGAGGGAAGTGCTGCTCTCCAGTAAAGTTTCTGAAAGGTGTGTGAGAGTGATGAATATGGTCTGGGTGAATGGGCATACACTCAGCATGCAAGTGTAGGCAGAAGACTACAGCTGGAAAACTTGCCCTTAATTGTATGGGTAATCTGGGATCTGTGCAGTTGCCTGATTGGCTCTAGGTAGCTACCCCTCTGTTGGGACCTTTTCATTTTATTTTATGTTTATATTGTCATTTTTCAAGCTTGTTTTCCATACTTGATCTAAACCAACTCTATCTTGACTGGTACATATTTTATTGACCCAAGAAAAATGAAAGACAAGTTTACTCTGATAGGATTTGAAATCAGAATGTAAATACATGTTCTTGTAACATCCCCTCATATGTAGCCCTTGTGGCAAAATAAACTATTATTTTATTTTTTAGTCTTTAAATTTGTGCGTGTTCTTTTTTTAATGCCATGCCAGATTGTTATAATTAATCTTGGGTATTGACTACAATCTCACTATGTGTATTATTTTGTGTGTGCGTGCATGTGGCTGTGTGTGCATTTGCACACTGAGTACTAGGTATATCCTTTCAATTTTTAAGATGGTAGGGTGTGATTTGAGGAAGATTTGGCTGCTATATCTAGAAGATCAAATAGAGTCTCTCACTCGGTGAAGTTATTTTACAAACTTTTTACTTCAAATCAGCAATTAAAGAGATTATTATTATTACCACAACTGGGAGAGGACATTTGCCCTTGGTAGTCAGGGCTATCCAGGATCAGCAGAGTTCTTTGATTGGCCCTCGGTGGCTGTTCCTCTTTAGGGACACATATACAATATATTTGCATCCATTTATCCCTACCATTTTGTAATAGTGGTTGAAGTAGCTGATGGAAGAAGTAGTGCATCTATAGGCCAGTGGTTTTTTTAGTTTGTTGATTTGCAAGCCTTTGCCAATCAGTTGAACAGCCCTTTTTCTTTGAACATGGTCAAGGATGTTTACGTATGAAGCAGTAATAGCATACCAGATATGTAAGAAATATTCCAGCAAGAAGGTCAACAAATGTAGTATTTTATCACTCTGAAGAATAGGTCCAATTTATGGTTTGTTGTTTTGGCAATGTTATATATGTTAAGGGGCTTTCAAACATCATCAGTGATTGTGGGTCCTAGCATTTGTAGTATTCTGGGGGTAGTTTTGTTGTGTTTCATTGATGTGTAATGACTGTCTTTCTACTGTTGTCGAAGACTGAATTGTCATGTCTCCATTGAAAGATTTTTTCAAGGCTTCTGTTCATGGGAGCAATGCAACCTAGTGTGAAATGTCTAGCTAGGTTGCATGGGGATAGTGTGTGTACACATACATTAAGGAGGTGTCATCTGCATAGGAGTGTCAAATGTATAAATGTACAAATGGAAAAATCTGAGAGACAAGACCACACTTTAGGGTACATCAGAGTTGATAGAATTAGTGTTGGAGAGAGCCGCCCCATCAATACATATATTGATGAAGCAGTCTGACAGGAATTTTCTGGTCCAAAGGAATAGAGATGGATTAAACCCATAGGTGGCAACTTAGCATGAAGGTTTTCATTATAAATGACACAGTTGAAATATTTGTTGATTTCAAGGGTCACATAATTGAACATAATTTCCGTTGAAGTCTAGCTGACGGTTGGTAAATCCTGTTCTTTATGTAGTAGCAGGTGTAGAAGGAAATGTTCTATGCGTGTAGAAAAGGCTATCTGTCCTAGCATGTGTCGGAAGGTCTGTTCTGTTAGTGTCAATGTGGCATCATTCGTAAAATGGTCTATTTGGTTGGCTGGTGTAGAAAGAGATCCTCTCCAAGTGGCATCATGTGTTCTGCAACTTCAAAAGATGATGAGTTGCTGATGTGAACTCATGGTGAAAATGTAGAAAGTTTGTCAATTCCCAATATAGAACATTGATAGCCTCTAATGTTATAATGCATTTTGGAAAATGGGCTGTCACATTTGAAAAGTTAAGAACCAGGTGTCAGAATGAAAGTAGCTTTAAGTTTACAGCTGATAGATATACTGATAGTGTAACAGTGAAAGAAGTTCTGCAATTTTTTTAGAAGTAATCCAAGGAGTTTTGTTTAATAATCTTAATTGTAACTTTTCATAAAGCTTATTACATCCAAGGGTTGTGTGTTTGTATCATGTTGGACAGTCACCAATGTAGTAATTTTGGGTTAGTTCCAAGGACAAATGTAGTGAATGACTCCAATTGAGAATAATACAAAACTATTGATTTAATTCCATATAAACTATAAATGGAAATAGCATTTCTGTGGCCACTTGGAAGGTTGCAGTGAGTTGTAGTGGCCACAAATAATATTCAGTAGGTCTAATATAAGTTTTGATTCAATGTCAAGTCAAGTTAATTCAAGAAAGAAATAATTTGATAGTTCTTAGAATGTAGTAATGATTTTTAACACAGAAAGGAATGCATTGTTTACAAAGATAAATTCACTATAAATATGGTAGAGAATAACACATATGTTTTCATGGGAACTGTCAGAACTGAGTTGACACTAGCTCATTTAGCTAATTGAATGCTGTATGGAGGCTAGCTCAATAATGGTAGGGTGTGATTTGAGGGAGATTTTGCTTCTATTTCTAGTAAGCAAACAAGTAGAGGATCCTTTGTGGGCTCATGAACCTTAGTTCGTTTTCATTGGAGTAATTTGGTATGTTGGTAAGCCATTGTATGTTTTATGGGGTATATAAATACAGTTATGCTAGGGGATGCTATGATTATGTCATGTTAGTGGTTATATAGCTACAGCTGCATCATGCTAGTGGTTCATCATCATCATCATCATCATTTTACATCTGTTTTCCATGCTGGCATGGGTTGGATTGGTGATTTTGGCCTGCATCGATTACAGTTGGAGTCACCACTCTCCTAGATAGATTGGGGACCATGCCTCACTTGTATGTTTCATTTGGTTTGGTTTCTACAGTTGGATGCCCTTCCTATCACCAATCACTTTACAGAGTGTACTGGGTGCATTTTATCGTGGCACCAACACTAGAGAGGTTGTCATGTCCAGTACTTGACTAAAGAGCCCTCTCCACCCTATGTTGTCTCTGATTGATCACCAAATTCTTTACAGAGTGCACTGGGTGCATTTTATCCTGGCACCAGCAATAGACAGGATGCCCTGTCTTTTACAGGACAAAGAGTCCTCTCTACTCTACATAGTCTTCGTTCTATGATGGCAAATGTGACCTGATAGTGTGAATAGAAGATAGGTTATGTATGAGAGGGTGAGAGAGGGAAAGAGTATGAGTATGGATGATAGTGGGAGAGGACTGAGGATGCAAGTAGAAGGTAAGTGATGTATGAGAGGGCAGAGAGTGTGAGTAAAAGATAGGTTATGCATGAAAGGGGGAGAGAGGGAAAGAGTCTGGGTATGGGTGAAAATGGGGGAAGCTGAGATTGGATGATAGTGGGAGAGGACTGAGGATATGAGTAGAAGATGAGTGATGTATGAGAAGGTGGGAAGGAAGGAGCAAGAGTATAGGTGTGGAGAGAACATGAGGGAAGGAAGGAATAAGAGTATGGGTGTGATGGGAAAGCAGTGATTACAGGAGGGCAGAAGGGGGAGAGTATGAGTATGAGGAGAAAAATAATAGTTGTATGGTGCTGAGAGGGGGATGTGGAGAGGATAGTAGAAACTACATATTGGGTGTTGGATAGAAGATTGTATTGACAGTGAGCAGAGGTGGGTGGTGATTGGTGGTACAACTAGCAGCAGAAGTGGATGATGGTGTAGTGATTTGGCATAAATGGCCATTAAGAGACACATGGGAAGGATAAGTAAAGGGTGACAGGTGGGTATAGATAGGTCTGATGTCAACCTACATATTGTGATGGAGGAGAGGCAGAGTGACAGGAGGTGTGGTGGAGTGTGAAACGGACTTGCAATGATAATGGGTGAAGATGGAAGGGTGCAGAACAGATGCCATCCTCTGCAACACGAGCAGTATGATAGAGTGGATAGGAAAATGGGTGATAGATCAGAGGGTGCTTATCTACTGCTATGTTATGTTCATGGTTACATAACTGCAGTTATGTCATATTAGTAACAACACTTATAGTTCTGTACATAAAGTTATGTTAGTTGCTGTAAAATTTAGCTACTGATGAGGGCAGTGGCATAACCTTTGCAAGGCCTCCTAGACTAGAGTGATCAAAGCAGTTAAATTTCAGCTTGAACACCTGTAGGTCAACGTCTATCAGAAAAACTTGCTCTGGGAAGGAATTTCAGAGATTGCTAGTTCTGGGAAGAAAGGATTGGCATGTTTTTAATGCAGGGCTTGAGTGGTGAGACACAGTAGCAGTGATAAGAGGATAGACATGTGTTCTGGGTGGGTCTGGATGAAGGGGCTATGCAGCTAGCTTGTTCGGAGGAGCAGAGGCCATTGTAGTAAGAATAGAAGTGGAAGAGAGAAGAAACAGTATATTTGTAAGCTAGAAGTTGCAGCATGTAGGTAAGTGAATCCTTGCCAAGCATGGCCTTCTTTTGGATGCTTGTGGTCTAAGATGTTTGTGAGTGTAGCAGCCCAGATATGTGAGCAGTACTCAAATGTAGGTCTTACTTAACTTTGTAGCAGGTCAGCAAAGGATCAGGGTTTAAGTATTTCTGGCTATGAAATGTAATCCTAAGATGTAGTACTTATATGACTAGATATATATCATGTTAAAGCGACGATTTGGCAGAGTCATTAGAACGTCGTTTAGAATGCTTTTCAGTATTTGTTCTGGCTCTCTGTGCTCTGAGTTCAAATCCCACTCAGGTCTACTTTGCCTTTCATCCCTTCAGGGTTGATAAATAAAGTGTCAGTTCTTCTCTCTCTCTCAAAAAAAAAAATCTGTTGTCATCAGGCCTGGTGAGGGGATGGGTACTGCCAGGTTTAAATAAATGCCCCCAAAATACTGTATGTTATGACGGCACCGCTATGACTCCATTAGGAGTTAAGGGCTCGGAATTAATATCATGTTAATATCTAGATAGTTATAGCAAGGGCGATGGTTTAGCAGAATTTGTAAAGTGACAAACAAAATGTCTTATAGTATTTAGTTACATCACTTTAATGTTCAAATCCTGTCAGAATTGACTTTGCTTTCCATCGTTGTGGGATCAATAAAATAAGTACCAGTTAAGTACTGGATCATTTTAATTGACTATACCTTACCCCTAAATCTGAGGTCTTATGCCTATTTTAAAAATCAATATCTATCTGTTAATATAATACAGGCTGTTACTAATCTCTGTCATTCTGTTTGTCTGTCCCAAAATACAATATATATATATATATATATATATATATTTATGAATAAATTGGTACCGACAGCTTGCAAGTTGTTTCTTAACTCATCAGGGT
>JAOPJM010530654.1:0-10193 GCA_027124095.1 Muusoctopus leioderma
CTCTCCCGTCTCAATGGATTTTTTCCACAGTTCTGCTATGTCCATCCCGGTCGCTATTTTTAGTAGTTAATGTGGTTTGATACCTGAAAATGGTGACCCCGACTTTCGAACACTACCAGGGACGGATACCATTCCTAAAATCTGAACACAAAACATAAAGGATATAAATTAAATACTGTAAGGTATTTAATTTAGTGCTTTATTGTGTCTTCCAATTCTTCGGCTCCTTGGTGACGATGATGAAGATTATGTGATGACATTATACACTTTTCTTCAAAGCTGTCTGTAAAATTATGTTCCTATTTCTGACTATTTTGAAAACTTTGTACATTTTGTCCTCCAGCTAAAAGACATTAGCAAGATGGATTTTTTACATTTTAGTTAAGGTAGGAGAAGCAGTACTCATGGTCTTTGTAGGTTTTCACAGACTGGAGAGGTTGATGCAGTTGATGTTTTGCAGGTTGATGGATGTAGAGAAAATGTAGACGGGGTTGTTTCAGTGAGGGATACAGTTTAGAGGATAAACACTTGATAAAGTGTTTAGAGAGGAGTCTTAGACTGAAGCAGAGTAGAGATGAGGAGAAGAAGTTGATGAATAAGATGGGCTTGGGTAGTGGTAGCGGTAAGCATCTAACTACTTCGCTGGTATAGGAACCATTGTAGTAAAAAAGGTAGAAAAGATATAGGGAGGATACAGAGGGTATATATAGGTGGGTGAAGATTTGATATTCAGTAAGATTCTACTAGTCCCCCATATAGTCAATCAGATAATACAAGGAAGTGTCATACCTAATGACTGGTGTAGCAGTATTAACATCAACTGCTACAAGGGCAAAGTTGATGCACTAGAGAGAGGAAAGTACAGAGGCATCAAACTGCTGGACCAGGTTATGAAAGTTACAGAAAGAGTTATTGCACAATTTATCAGAAGCAAAATTAGCATAGATGAGATGCAGTTCGGTTTTGGCCACGAAGGTTACTACCGATGCCATCTTCATAGTGAGACAACTGTAGAAATACTTAGCTAAGAGTAAAACCCTATACTTAGCTTTTGTTGACCTGGAGAAAGCCTTTGACAGGGTCCCATACTCTATGATCTGGTGAGCACTTAGAAAACTAGGGGTACATGAATGGTTTGTAAGGGTCGTATAAGCCATGTATAGAGGTGCAGCCAACATGGTGAGAGTTAACAATGAATTCAGCAATGAATTTAGTGTACAGGTAGCAGTCCATCAGAGCTCAGTTCTCAGCCCCCTCCTGTTTATCATAGTCCTCCAGGCCATAACAGAAGACTTTAAGACCAGCTGTCCATGAGAACTCCTGTATGCTGAAGACCTAGTTCTTATAGCTGATTCTGTAGAAGATTTAGAGAAGAAATTCCAGATATGGAAGCAAAACTTGGAATTGAAAGGCCTCAAAGTAAACTTAGCAAATACTAAAGTTTTAGTTAGTAGGAAAGAAGACTGGTCTTTGATAGCATTAGAGAAATGGTTGTGTTTGATATGCAGAAAACGAGTTGGTAGAAATTCCATACGAATTCCATACGATGTACAGTGTAAATTGTGGACACACAAGAGATATAGTAGGATTACAGGCAGGCTGACAGAGAAGGCAATCTTCGTGTGTGGCAGATGCAAAGGTCTAGTTAGTAAGAACACACATGAAATGAATTCCCTCAACTGCTTGGAAAGCTCACTGGAAGTAGTTGACAGCTTCTGCTACCTAGGTGACCTCATCAGCAGTGAAAGAAGGTGTTATGAGAGCATAATAGCCAGAGTAAGAACTGGATGGAAAAAGTTCAGGGAGCTATTAGCTCTGCTGGCAGCAAAGGGCTTCTCTCTCAGAGTGAAGGGCCGATTGTATGATGCTTGTGTATGAAGTGCGATACTGCATGGTAGCAAAACCTGGGCCTTGAATGTAGAAGATTTGTGATGGCTGGAAAGAAATGAAGCACGCATGCTCCGATGGATGTGGAATGTTAGTGCGCATGAGCGACGAAGCATGAATGAGCTATGAGAAAAGTTAGGTATAAGAGGAATCAGATATAGTATGCAAGGGAGAAGACTATTGGTATGGGGATGTGATACATATGGAGGATGTCAGTTGTATAAAGAAGTATCAAGTGCTTGAGGTGGGTGGATGGAACCCATGGAAAAGGGAGACCTAGGAAGACATGGGACGAAGTGGTGATGGCTGACCTCAGGAAGCTGAAATTTACGAAGAAGATGACAAGAGACCGTGATGATTGGCAACACACAGTATGGGAGAAGACTTGCCCTCCAATGCAAGCTTGGCAAAACGATCTTTAGAATAATAATGGTGATGGTGGTTGGGTTGTAACACTAGACCTCCCACCCAGTATACATCTGTTGAATTCCCATTTATCTACTACCTGCAGATTTATAGCCCCATATCCTATTCACTGTACCACACTGTCTGTGTCGCAAGGGAGGGCATTTGTTCTACCCATCCATCTTTGCCCACTATCATTATCACTCCTCCCACCATCACCCCTCTTCCATCTCAAAGCCTTGGTTGGCATTGGATCTGTCCATACTCATCTACCAACCTCTATTTATCCTACTCATGTGTCTCTTTGTGGATATTTAGCACTCTCATCTACCATCACCCACCTCTGCTGCTATCCATCATGTGATCTCTCCTTCCTTGACACATCTATGACATATCTATACCACTGCTATTCATACTGTCTTCTATCCAACTTCCTACGAACACCCAATATGTAGTCATTACTATGTTTTTCACATACTATTCAATCACTGCTTCCCCCATCACACACATACTCATACTCTTTCCCTCCCGCCCTCTCATACATCACTCATCTTCTATTCACACTCTCAGGTCACGTTTACTCTGAAAGAATGGAGACTGCAGCGTAGAAAGGACTCTTTAGCCTGCAGGAGACAAGGTATCCTCTCTAGTGCTGGTGCCATGATAAAATACACCCAATACACTCTGTAAAGTGCTTGGTGATCAAATGCAGACAACATAGGGTAGAAAGGACTCTTTAGTCGTGTTGTGGACGTGAAAACCTTTCTAATGTTAGTGCTACAATAAAAATGCACCTAGTATACTATGTAAAGTGATTGGTGTTAGGAAGGGCATCCAGCCATAGAAATCAAGCTCAATGAAATGTATGAGTAAGACGTGGTTCCCTGGCCAGTCTAAGAGAGCAGCAACTCCAAATAAGAACTGACTCAGATCGAAATCACCCATCCAACCTATGATAGCATGGAAAGTAGATCTAAAGTGTTGACAATGATGATAAGATGACTGTTTTCAGATTTTGTTGACAATATTTTCCGAACCTTTGTTTATATAATAGATATGTGGTTGCCATGAAAGGTCACCAGAAATTATGAGACCTAGTATTTGTAAAATTTGTGAAAGTTTTAGTTGTGTGGTGTTCATGAATAGAGAGGACATAGTGTTGTAAGTTTATTTTCTTAATATTTGTAGTGATTTTATTTTAGTGCTTTTGAAGGTGACTGGGTTCTTATGTCTCTATTGGAACAAGGTTTCAAGGTCGTTGTTTATGGAAGTGTGTGTGTGTGTGTGTATATTAACAGGAATTGTGCAGGTCTGATGTCTAAGATGCCTGTATGTAAAAGGTTACCAAGGAATGAAGAAGGGTCTTATTTGCATAGGAGTGTGTTTGGCTGGAGGTAACAGTGAGTAGTTCATTGATGTAGTGTGTGTGTGTGCGTATGGGTGCGGGGAGGGATATAACTGAATACTGAAGTAAACTAAGTCATTTACTCTCAGCTCTTTCTTGCTAAGTTGACTAACCCCAACTGCAAAAACTTATTTGCTCTCCCTCTCTCTTTGAGATCTTCTTAACCCACCTTTCCTTTCTTAATACCATGTCCACCATAGTAATCAATCAAGTTGTATATCTTGGTTTAACAGCTAACTTGTCCTATAATTAGAAGTAGAATGTTTCTCAACCAATCTGAGCCATACTCTAACTTATACAAGAGTTATAACTTTCAGTTTTTAAAAGTATTCTTTTGTTAGCATGTCAGCACTGGCTTTAACAAAGTTCTTTTACATTTATTTCTTTTCTCCTACTGTCTATATATTTACTTTTCTTTACCCGTCCAACCCATGCCAGCATAGAAAATGGACGTAAAATGATGATGATGATTATTGTTATAGCATGATATGGGATCAGATGCTGGAGAACAAATTCATCACCTAAGAGTGTTTTTGACATCTACCTAGAATATAGCTTGTCTGACTAATATATGTACAGTATTAACATTAAGTTGTCATCTTACTGGTGTATATTGCAAATATCTACATATTATACGAAGGAGTATACCATCAGCCTAACAACTTTCTCCTTTTTATTCAATGGCCATAATCCTATGCATAAGAGGATGTTTCATTATGTCTGGATGTTTCATGAAATATCTCACTACCATCACTTTAGAGATGGTCACTATAACATATCAAATAACTGACTCTTTTATTTTGCAAATTATCTCTATAGAGGAGCATATAAAACATTAGATATATTATTTCTTTGCTCACCAGTCTCGTAAGAGGTAATATCCTATTACTCATTCAGATCTGAAACATTTTTATCTACTCTTTGGTTAAAAGTAGACCTAGCATTATATTAATTACTATTTTCTATTCAAAGAAGCTTGAATCTTTGCTCCTTCTCAATGACAAGTCATACTGCTTTTCCTGTCCATTTTTTGTATTTATTTATTTATCCACTAGGTTTCATACCAACACTCATTAATGTTATTGTTTTACCAATGTTTACAGTGATGGATGGACTGGACCACTGAGACTTAATAGCTTTGGTAATAGACAGCACCCTGCCAGTGACAGTATCTAGTGAGAACTCTTTGGACTGGTTATTAAAAACCTTATCAACAGTCATTGGTAGCTCTCCAACATAATTATAACTGTGCAAAAATATTTTAGTATGTACAGTCTGTATCCCAGTTTTTTAGAATAGGCACACTGTATTCTTGTATGTTGTAAGAGGCAACTAAAAGGGTTAACGTCAAGAAGGGCATCTGACTGTAAAATACTGCCTCAAGAAAATCCCATCCAACTCATACCAGAAAGGAAATGCAGATGGAAAAACGATGATGATGAGGATGTACCCACATAAAACTTTAGAATACTAACAAATTAGGGTTCAAAATATTTTCATTATAAAACAGAAATATAAGGCATCCCCGAAGTAAGACAGCATTTAAACATGACCAACTTATGAGAAATATGGTTTGTAATTAAAGATTATATGAAACAGACAAAATTATATTAACATTTAAATTGATATCAAATAAGCTGTAAGTCATTTTTATTTAGAAATATGTTTTTTGTTAGCATTAAATATTAAGAATTTAGTGGTTAAATATTTAGTATTAAGTGACCAATTCCAATAATTAAAGAAATTATGTTTTTGGACATAATATGAAGACAATTTACCTGAGAATTTCTGTATGTCGAATTCTGGTAACATAGACAAATTTGATCGCAAAGATGCATAGTAAGGAAGCCAAATATATTTGCTAGAGTTACTTAAATCATAAGCACATTGGACATCTAGGTTTAAATCAAAAGGCAGCAGAAATTCTCGTGAAGGCATGTCTGAAATAAGATGTTAAATCAAATAAACATTGTAGATTTTTAGTTAAAGAATCATCATCAGTATTATAAAACATCAAGTCATGTTTCAAGTTATTTTGTTTGCTGTTCTGGTTACTGTTAGAGAGTAGGTTTGATAGTCAATTGAAGGATGAGGTGTTATACTGAGCAGGGAGAGGCAAGTTGGATGTAGACAGTGTCAAAAGAAACAGTAGCAACCAATCAGTGCTTTCAGCACTAAATTTAAACTTTTCAAAAGAGAACTATAAAAATACGACAAGCTATTTTAATTTGAGAGCATCAGTTAATTCATTTTCTCACCAAAGTTTACATCTTTTGCTGATATACATTGACATGCAGGCACACACACACACAGACACACACATATATATGTATATGTGTGTATGTTTATGTACAGCACACACACACACACACACATATATATATATTAAAAGTTAAAGTCTTCCTCAAGCCTATGAGCCCATTAGGCAACAAAGGGCTTCTCTCTTAGAGTGAGGGCCAGATTGTATGATGCTTGTGTATGAAGTGTGATACTGCATGGTATCTAAACCTGGGCTTTGAATACTGAAGATTTGCGATGACTGGAAAGAAATGAAGTGAGCATGCTCTGCTGGATGTGTAATGCTAGTGTGAATGAACGATGGAGCACAAATGAACTGAGAGAAAAGTTAGCTATAAGAGGAATAAGATGTAGTATGCAAAGGAAAAGACTGTGCTGGTATGGGCATGTGATACATATGGAGGATGCCAGTTGTATAAAGAAGTGCCAAGCACTTGGTGTGGTTGGAACCCATGGAGTTGGGAGACCTAGGAAGACATGTCAAAATGAAATGCACCCAGTACACTTTGTAAAGTGGTTGGCATTAGGAAGGGTATCCAGCCATAGAAATCATGACGAAAATGGAATGTACAAGCAAGACATGGTTCATGACCCACATAGGAGGGCAGTACCTCCAAATAAGAACTGACTCGAGCCATGACAACCCATCCAAGCCATGCCAGCATTGAAGGCAAATGTAAAATGATTATAATGATGTATGTGTGCATATATATATATATATATTAAATGAAAAAAATAAATGGATCTTTGTCTGAATTCCAGACTATGAGTATTCAGTTGTTCAATCAATTAAACTACCAGCTCAGTGAATTAGCGTGTAAGTGGCTGAGTATTCCACAGACACGCGTACCTTTAATGTAATCCCCAGGCCAAATCTGTGTGACACAGTGTGACAAGGCTGGACCTTTGAATTACAGGTGCAATACATCCGATGGGCTTCCACTCAGTTTCTGTCTACTTAAATTCACTCACAAGGCTTGGCTTGACCCGAGTTTATGGTAAAGACACTTGCCCAAGATGCAGTGGGATTGAACCCATGACCTCGGGATTATGAAGCGAACTTCTTAACCATTTGGCCACGCTGGGTCCATGTATGTATGTATGTATGTATATATGTATGTATGTAAGCGTGTATGTGTGTGTGTATGTATGTATGTATATATACAGTGGGCCTCTACATAGTTTCTGCCCACCAAGTTCACAAGGCATTCATCAACCCAAGTCTATGGTAGAAGACACTTGCCCAAGGTTCCCTGGTGAATATTTTACCTGTACACTAAATTCCTTCCTGAATTCACTGAAAACCTTAACATTGCTTACAGTAAATATACTTACATCTATACTTTGAACAATTCTTGATTAATCATTAATTAAGTAATTGTTTAAAAATGATCAAATGTCTGTGTAAAATACAAATTGTGATGACAAAAACTAGAAAACTGAAAAGCAATAACTAATTCAATGGTAATATTACCTACTCCAAAGTAGATGACAGTACTCTTTACTCCTAAATTTTGTGCACACAAATGTCACCTACATGCAAGCTAAATACTTCATGCCAAACTTGTACATGAACAGTAACCTTAAGAATATTCTTCAATGTGACATGACAACCTTGTCCTTTCCAACAGCACAGAGATTTAATCACTACACATATCAAGAAAACAGTTGTGTACCTTACCCACTCTACACATGAGCCACACACAAGTAAATCTATCAAAGGTATTACATATGATAGACCTCCATTACAATCTCTGATGAGCTCACATATATTGCCAAAAACTGCATCACAGAGACTAGGATTCTTCTTTAAGGCCAAGAAATACTCTGGTCCTGATCAGTAAGACTCACGCCTTGTGTATGTGTGTGTAGCAGCAACACTGAGACAGTACTGCTGCTACACACACACGCACACACACACACACACACACACATTCTAGAACATGTCCGAATAAATGATCTTCGATTGTTTGGCAAAGGTTTCCTCACCAACACATTACAAGTAGGAGCTTATAGATGTAGTTTTCCTTCTGTCTGAATCTTCTATCACAACTCCAATGACATTTGAACTAGCTATCTGCATTCCCCATCCCCCACCCAGGCTCACTCAACTCACTTATTATGTCTCCTCCTCATCATTATCATCTTGCTTAATCATTCCTCTCCAGAATTGCTACCCTCTGGAATCCAATGTTTTTCCTGCAGATATCAACTTACCGAAATATAAATTAACAGCAGGCATATCAATCAATCTCACCAGTCCGGGAGGAGGAGGAGGACTTACAAAGTTCATGGTCGTCGCTGACCCTTCATCATGACTAATTTATTTTTAAAAAAACATGATAAAACAAATTAACTGTTGTTGAAAATGTTTGATAAAATAAGTATTCTCTTAAATATATTTCAGTTTTTAATATTAAGTAAAGATACAAAGTATAATTCATTTAGTTAAACTATAGAAACAAATATATTTAAAAATTATAAAAAATATAACATACCTTCAAATAAGTCATAACATAGAAGGTATGTTAAGGAGTTTTTCTGTGTAATTGTCAGGTGAGACGCGTATTTCATTAAATCTTGTTGGCATTGAGTAAAACAATTGAAATTCATATCTACGAAAATTGGTAGTGGATGGTGTTGCAGAATAGATGACAATGTTCCTGAGTCTTTCCCTGGAACAGTGATATATATATATATACAGAGAGGGTGGGGGGGATAAGCCAATAAAAACATTATTTGTAAATTCATTTTGTTTGGTTTTTACTGCAAAATCTCTACAAACCCCCCACCCCCACCACTACTAATAGAACATCTCAACTTGGTCCTCTCCAATTTCTGTACTCAATGTTCATCTTACAGCTGATATGCTGGTTACACACACATCATATAGTCGTCTGTTTTTCATATGTAAATAGAAACCATTTGGGACCAATAGATGTCAAAGTTCACCCCTCATCAAATTCTAGTTACTATGCTTTCACTGATAAGTTCACTCCTCATCAAATTCTAGTTATTATGCTTTCACTGATTTCTCACCCATAACTAATTATGCCATCGAATTATCAGATCTTATCCACTTATTCCAGAAAACTCTCAGAAGGTTTTTTTTCCACGGATTGCATCATTATTGTATACTGAAAAAGTAATTCTGTGTTGGTCTATTGTAATCCCTGCTATTAATTAGTCCTTTCAGATCTTTTGACTGAAGTTCACTTTTCCAATTTTCAAACTTCTTTGGCATTCAGTACATCCATCCAAATTTCTTTTAGTATTAAAACTAGAAAAGCATGCGAAGTCTGAGAATAAAATCTTGCACACTAAATTCTTCACTGAGCTCACTGCCAATCTTGACTGTGCTTTAAGCACATGTATACATTGCTTAAAAAATATCACTAGTCATTTAGCTACATTTACCTCATCTAATTTAACTTGTCAATAAATTCAAGGTATAATTGTTTCTTCATTGTCAAGTATTTGTGTCTGTTTCACTAGAAATATAGCTCACATGGTTCCACATTCATATAAAAACTACATCTTATCCACACTTATCACTACTTAATCGATTATCTTGTATATGCCTAATACAGTCAGACTATCATCATTGCTTACTGAATTATTTTTGAAGTAATATGAATTAGCTAAAATGTTAATTTTGGGGAGGCTATCTACACTATGTTTTGATTTGCCTGTTATTTGATCATTTTAAGAAACCATTACTCCACTCACACATGTGAACACATCATTGAGATAAGAAAATAATCTTAAACATTTATTTCTTAGGATTTTACCTCTCTTATCCATTTTAGTGTGTTGAGATACTCTCTTATCCATTATATTAGAAAATATTAATAAATATTAAATAATTAGAAAATATTAATAAATACCATTTGTCATCTGGAATTGAAAGCTGCTTTCATATGGTATTGTTAAAATACACTCTGAATTGAAACCAACTACTCTTTCTTGCTTTAAGATCTTCCAGACAACAATTATCTATTAATATAAGAAATACATACATACATACATATATACATAGGTAAGAAAACAACAACAACAATAGACAACAGTATATTTTAAAAAGTTATATATATATACATATATATATATATATATATATATATATACATAAATACATACATATATATATATATATATACACATATATATATATACGAGCAAGGTGTGGGCCGCTGAC
>JAOPJM010530671.1:0-10193 GCA_027124095.1 Muusoctopus leioderma
GCCGGTCCTTCTGTCGGGTCTACTTGAGGGAGACTATCTTTCTCCCATGCATTTTCCTCATTTAGTAGCTTCTCATATATATATATTGTATTCACTGACAGGTGCTTTAATTCATTTCAGGTGAGACAGACAAACAAAATGGAAAAGAGAAACACTGTATATTATATCAATAGATATCAAATCACTAGTAAAATTTCAAACAATTTTCTGTCAATATGGTCTTAAAAGTCTGTTTTCCACAGACTCTATAATATAGTATCACATAGCTCTGCAGACAATAGCCCACCTTTTCTGCTATATTGATGACTTCAAATGTCATTTTGATTTATAGCTGCGTGGTTAAGAAGTTTGCTTCACAACTACGCGGTTTTGGGTTCACTATAGTTTTGGGCTGACCAATACCTTGTGATTGGAATTGGTAGACAGAAACTGTGTAGAGTCTGACATGCCAAGTTTGCTCTGTCTGTGAATCATTATGAAGTGCCCTCTGATTGAATACTCCTTCATCATTGTCTGTTTGACTCAGACCCAATTTAGTCTTGGGACTACTTAACAACTTTAATCGTCAACGTGATTATTCATTTATTTCACATTTATTTCTCATATTAACTGCTTCCCCTTCACACCCATACTCTTACTCTTTCCCTCCAAATAAAATTGCATAGATTTCATCCAATCTCTACCTCCCCTATCACACCCATATTCATTCTCTTACATCACTCACCTTCTTTTTACACTCTCATGTCATATTTACCTTCAAAGAATGGAGACTATGTAGAGTAGAGAGGACTCTGTAGCCTACAAGAGACAAGGTATCCTCTCTAGTGCTGGTGCCACAATAAAATGCACCCAGTGCACTCTGTAAAGTGCTGGCAATCAAACGGAGACAACTTAGGATAGAGAGGGCTCTTTAGTCATGTCTTGGACATGCCAACCTTTCTAGTGTTGGTGCCACCTTAGAAAACATGCCAAATGAAACTTGACATAGGTTACCGGCCCATCTAGGAGAGTGGTGACTCCAAATCAGGACCTGACTTGGTCTCAAATCACCCATCTAACCCACGCCAGCATGAAAAGCGGATGTAAAAAAAGAAAAGATGAGTTTGATATCTCTTTTCTAGCAAAAGACTTCCTGGAAATATAACAGTCATGTATCACTCCTTTTAACATTTACCAGATGGCCTCATGTGCCAATGAGTAAGTCATGTATGTGGTCATTCTACCTGCAAGAAATAGCAGCCAAATCTCTCTAGAAAAGGACATGTTGGATAATGTGGTCTTGGGTTCCCCGACAGGAAAAAAACAAGGGATGGTCATGATTGGAATGCTTTTGATCATAAGTATGCTCAGTCAGAGCTGACCTATGGCTAAACAACAACAACATCAACCAGATGGTATCACATGCCAATGAGGGAGGTATCGATATGGTTGTTCTACCTATGCAGAAATAGTAGCCAAATCTTTCTCAAATCACACCCTATTGTCTTAAAAAAAGAAAGGATACATTGGATAATGTAGTCCTAGATATATAATGTCTGAAAAAAAAGTTGGGATGATCAGTGCTAGAATGCCTTTCATAATAGGTCTGCTCAATCAGGCTGACCTGAGGCTAAACAACAACAACCACCAGTGGCATCAAGGTGGTCAGCATGCAGTTGGGGTAGTTTGTTTCTGAAATGATGCATGTTCGTTGCAGACTGGAATTTTAGTAAAAGCCACACCATTGATGATCATTGAATGCCAGTGATTTTATTGTAATTATTTTACAACCTATTGCAGCTTCTTCCAATCAAATCTGAATCTGTTGCCATCCTTAATACCTGCTCAGGTGCATGCATTGCCATGTGGTTAGGAAGTTTGCTTTGCAATCATGTGATTCCAGGTTCGATCCCAATACATGACTCTTTGGGAAAGTGTCTTCTACCATAACTTCGGGCCTATCCAAACTTCTGAGTGATATTGAATAGAGGGAAACTGTGTGGAAGCCTATCAGATGGACTGTATCTGTTCTCTGATTATAGATTTAATCCATTGCCTGGTTTAACCCTTTTGATACCAACCTGCCTGAAACCATCTCTGGTTCTTTGATACAAAAGTGTTCATATTTAAATTTAAACCATCCATTATAATTTTATGTAATAAGTTTTTGTTATGTTCCAAGCACCGACTTAAGAACAAGAAAGTTATTTTACTAACTACTTCCAAATTCTTGATTATTTTCAAAATTAATTGAAAATCATAAGCAGTGTATTTCATTAGAAATATGGTAACAAAAGGGTTAAGACCACCATATGGTGCTTGGGTGCCTTTAGCTCAGTACGCTCTGTTGCAAGAAGGCCTGCATTCTCAGCATAACCTGATGTCTTGATGTACTATTTCCTACAGTAGTAACTCATGAGTTATGGTTTATTCTTCCATTTCCCCACCAGTGTTGGAGGCTCTACATAAGGGTCATGAGCGCTGCTCTTCTTTCTCTGAATAAGCCTTAAAAAAGGGGATAAAAAATGCGCTGAGTCAAGATGTTCTCAGTTTTGCAGTGGTAGAATAGCTGAGGGGAGAATTTGCAAAATAAGGTATATTTGTGGTCCGTGAGGAGAGGTGAGTCCCACTGTTTCAAACGGAAATATATATGTTATTGTAAAGTCTCTAATTAAAAAAATGTTTTTAATGTTTTTCTATTAGGAGTGCATAAGTTTCCTTCTAATTAGATGTCTTATATTCAAGCATATGGACACAGCATGGCCAAATGGTTAAGAAGCTCACTTTGCAATCACGAGGTCCTGGGTTTAATCCTAATGCATGGCATCTTGGGCATGTGTCTTTACCATAGCCTTGTGCGTGAATCTGGGTAGACAAAAACTGTGCGGAAGCCCATCTGATGGATTGCACCTGTAATTCAAAGGTCCAGCCTTGTCATGCTGATTCTGCTGGAGGATTACTTTAAAGGTACATGTGTCAGTGGAATACTCAACCGCTTACACGTTAATTCAATAAGTAGGCTGTTCCGTTGATCGAACAATGGAAAACCTATCACCGAAACCGACGGAGAATCCATCATATTCAAGCATTTATAGTATTTGTTTCACACGGAATTTGCAATATATATTCAGTTTTATAGGTATATTAATTCTGGTGTTCATTTTTGTTGCCGATTTGAACAATATTTAAATAATTTATGCACAGAATAATAATAATGAGGAATATAAATGCTAACGAGATAGATGACATTGCATTCTCTGTAACAGCTTCACCAATTACATAGAATATTTGCTTCTTCTTTGGAAATGATAGCCTTATGAATATGAGAGAGTATTAGCGATGGTTAATTAATTTCTGTTAACGAACTTTGATAATTTGAGCGGTAGTGCCACATGATCTGACAGATACACTTTGTGCACAGATCAATATTATTTGTTCAGCATTATGACACAGATATGCTAATTAATTAAAAGTTTGGTTGTTTATTATCATGTTCAACAAAGACCAATATATAAAATGCAAACAGAAAAATTAATCTTGTATTGAAAAGCAGATTGCATCCACACCCCAAATTTTCCTTTGTGTTTGTTGCAGTATTCGTTCTGGCGCACTGTACTCTGAGTTCAAACCCCGTTGAGGTCAATTTTACCTTTTATCCTTTCGGGGTAGATAAATAAAGTACCTGTCTAGAGTGGTAGATTGGCGGAGTCATCAGAGCATCAGACGGGATTCCTTTAGCGGAGTCCACTCTGTTGCAAGCATTCAGGCCAGATCTCCGGTCTGAGGATATCTTCCTCCCTCTCTTACACCAGTCTCGGAGGCCCTTAAAAAAGGTGATGGGTACTTCCTTTCTCTCCTGACTAATCGATAAAGAAAAATATCATAATACTTTAAGCAGGGAGTAATCTTAGGGTGTTCCCCCAAATCCCCCCCCCCCACTCCTACTTTTTAGGTAGGGGACAATTTCCTTCCGTACCTGCTGGTTTTTTGTTACCAGATGTTCAGCATTGTTAATGGTTATCTTTAGTTACTCCAGATCTTTTTTAATTATTTTCAGTTAGGTATTTTTCAATGGTCTTCTGTTACTTTCGATTCTGGAGGCTGAGGATGTGCAAGTATAAGCAACCTAGAAGGATCCATTTGATTCACATGGCCATTACAGCATTAATTAATTCAGAAATTGTTGGCTGGCAAAAGTAAGATCATCAAATGTGATACTCTGAAGATTTTGGCAGAAGGCATCACATTTGAAACACGTCCAACATATCAAAACCACTCTGGAATAATGGCCATGATTTGCTACCATACAACAACACAGGCAATACAGATGATCGATAAATGCAGATTATATTGTGTAATGAGATGTTCCGTTGTTTCAAAACACACCAATTAAGGAGACCAAAGGCAACAGATACTCAGCCAATTCTATTGTTGATGTTGTTATTGGTGCAGGCATGGCTGTGTGGTTAAGAAGTTCGCTTTGTAACCATGTGGTTCTGGGCTCTATCCCACTGCATGGCACCTTGGGCAAGTGTCTTCTACTATAGCCTCGAGCTGACCAATGCCTTGTGAGTGATATTAGTAGACAGAAACTGTGCAGAAGCCCGTTGTGTGTATATATATATATGCGTGTATATATATATTTGATGATGATATATATATATATATATTTTCATACTTAATCAGCATGGTTGGCGACAGGAAGGGCATCCGACCATAAATTGCTGCCTCAAAAATTCTCCGCCCAACCCATGCTAGCATGGAAACATGGATGTAAAAATGAAATATATATGTGTGTGTGCGACTGTATATATATATGTGTGTGTGTGTGTGTGGTTGTCACCATTTATCATTTAAGCAGCTGGTGATGTTTGTGTGCATTCTACGTAAACAATAGGTCCGTTAGCTTTGCATTTCGACAGGTGAAGAGTAGTGGAAATTCCCATACTTAAAAATAAGTATGAGTTGGTGACAGGAAGGCCATCTGACCATAAAATACTACCTCAAAAAATCTCAGATTTTTTGAGGTAGTATTTTATGGAAACATGGAGGTAAAAACGATGATGATGATAACATGTGTAATCTGTAATAAAGTATTGGCTGTAATCAAATAGGTACAGTCATAAAGGTATTGGCATCATTTGGAAGATTACATACAATTAGAAATAGGTTTGATTACTGTCCTTCTCAAGCTTATGGGCTCATTAGGCCGGAGCTTATCCCAGTTCCAGTGGCGCTAAGTTACTACTGTGAGTGTAAGCCTCCCCCCTGAATGGGACTCCAGTCCTTGGCAGGGTTGACTGCTGGTACTTATTTTCAGCTGACTAGACTGGAGCAATGTGAAATAAAGTGCCACCTTACTCCAAGAACACAACACACCACCCGGTCTGGGAATTGAAACCACGACCTTACGATTATGAGCCGAACCGCATAACCACTAGGACACGCTCCTTCATGGTTAGAAAAAGAGTGAACTGAAAAACTGTTTTACTTTTCTAATGGCTGAATGGAGACAGCATAGGGAAGAGAGAACTCTCGAGGCATATCATGGACATGACAACCTCTCTAGTCCCACAATTAAATGTACCCAGTACACTCTGTAAAGTGGTTGGCAATTGAACGAAAAACATAGGGTAGAGAGGACTCTTCAGTTATGTCGTGGACATGACAACCTTTCTAGTGTTGGTGCCACGATAAATGCGCCCAGTACACTCTGTAAAGTGGTTGGTGATAGGAAGGGCATCCAGCTGTAAAACCAAGCCAAATGAGACATGAGCAAGACGTGGTCCCCAGACACTTCTAGGAGAGTGGTGACTCCAAACATGAACTGACTCGTTCCGAAATCACCCATCCAACCCATGCCAGCATGGAAAACGGATGTAAAATGATGATGATGTCAATACAAGACTGTGCACTGCAGAGGTGCCCTCTACCCCCCACTGCACTCCACCCAGGAAAAACATTTTTCACCCTGACTGTTAAGGCATTGCTTCAACCATTTTATTCACCCAACCTTCTTCCATTTAATTACCATCTATTTAATTTCCTACAGTGTTAATTAGATGGGTAAACAGATGCCAATGATGATGAGCTTACAACTGGTTTTGTTATTCTTAACATAAAGAATTTCATTTTTAAGGTGGTGCCTCGGCATTGCCTGGCATTGTCCAGCCAGTTGGCTGAAACCAATAAAAGAGTAAAGGCATCAACAACTTAACAAGGTGACTTGTGATTGGTATGGGAGTAGTTATCTTGATTGGGGGGGGGGGCTGTGTGGTTAAGAAGTTCGCTTCGCAACCACATAGTTTTGGGTTCAGTCCCACTGCATGACACCTTGGGCAAGTGTCTTGTACTATAACCTCGGGCCGACCAATACCTTGTGAGTTAATTTGGTAGATGGAAACTGTGCAGAAGCCCGTCATATATATATATATGTATACATGTGTGTGTGTGCATCTGTGTTTTTGTGTTCGTTTCTGTATGTTTGTTTGTTTATCTCCTGTAACTTAGCAGTCCAGCAATAGAGGCCAGTAGAATACGTACCAAACTTAAAAATAAGTACTGGGGTCGATCTCATTGACTAAAACCCTCCAAGGTGGTGCCCCAGTATGGCCGCAGTCAAATGACTGAAACAAGTAAAAGAATTAGTCTAGAGGGAAGGCAGTGCCTATTACCATTTTTCAGTGCCTCTGAGACTGGGGGGAGGGCGAGAGAAAGGTATCCTCAGACTGGAGACCTGGCCCGAATGCTTGCAACAGAGTGGACTCCACTAAAGGCACCCAAGGGCCAGGTGGTGGTGTTAAACTGGGCGGCGGATTAAGTCTACCACCCAAGTAGGCCACGACGGGATTTGAACTCAGAACACAAAGAACCGGAATAAATACCACCAGACATCTTCTCTGACACTCTCACGATTCCTTCAGTCCACCACCCTAGATTGGTACTTTATCTGTTCTGAAAGGATGAAAGGCAAAGTTGACCGTGGCGAGATTTGAACTCAGAGCGGAGTGAGCTGGAATGAATACTGCAAGGTATTCTGTCAGATGTGCTAGCGACTCTGCCCATTCACATCGAATGTTAATTGGCAGCGAATTTGCAATGAGTGCTTGGTAAAAAGTATTGTGTGCTAACAGTGGAAGGTACACACAATATAGAAGACTGGTGGGAACATGGCAGGATGCAGTGAGGTCAGATCCAAAGATGTTGAGTCTCAAGTACAAGATGATGCAGAATTGAGATAAGTGTTGATATGCCATACTGCAGACCTTTTTAACCCCCTTGCCAGCATGGAAAATCTGAAGATGATGATTGCCCTTGTTATTTCTAGTTTTATCTTCGAACAATTGTTTCATATTTATTGGGCTTATCAGGACAGAAAAATCTTAATGTTTGTTTACACAGCCCAGAGGTTTTGTGTAAGTGCAGACACATACATACATGTGTGTATGTATATTTATGTACACACACACACACACACACACATAAACATACACAATATGAAAAATGACTTATCTTTCATGGACTATGTTATATGTTCGTTTTAATCCATTTTTTGTTGTTGTTTTTTTACCAAACACTAAACATCTACATACCCAACCAACCCACTTAATTCTCTCACTCTCTTTAGCACACACACACACACGCAGATTCATAAAGTTTTAACATTTAATGGACGTTATTTTTTTGTAGCATCTATGTCTCATCAGAATATTACAATATGGTTTTGGTCAAAGGTATTTTCTGTTAATCATGTATTTATTATTAGATTTTCACACACACACAAATGCAAATGCACGCACACACACACACACACACCTCTTTATATATATATATAATATCCATTAGTAAGGAATTAACTGCTATTGCCCACTGAAGCAATTAATGTAGTATACCATAATTAAAAAATAGAAATTGTAACAGTAGCTGCTCCTTGTTGATGTCTTGTCCAATCACATTGTAACCCCACAGGTGTACAATGTCCAGCTACGTTGCTACCATGTGGTGCTGTTGGTCGACAATCTCTGATTTATCTCTGGCTAGTTGACGTACTCCAATTCTGGGAAGAGATACTAGTCACTTGAAGCTGTCTTTCTCTCTCTCACTATATATATATCTCTCTGTGTATCTGCTGGGTGTCAGATTTAACCTGAATCGCACCCAATGATTCTTTCAATATGTGAGTATGTTCTGTTAACGCTTTCCACTTGTTTAGCTGCTTCTCTTACCCTCCTTCCATCACCGTTCTCCTCCTCCTCCTCCTGCATGGTCTCTTCTGCTATTTTTAGTTTACTTTGGTTATTTCTGTTTTGTTTGTGTTCTTTAACACAATCAATCTGTTGTTTATTTTTATTTACTTTTGTTAACCTTTTGCAAGACTGTTTAACACTTATTACCCCTTTGTTTTGCTCAATATCTTTTGTTACTAATGTAATTTTGTTTTTTGTTTTAAATCTTAATACTAACTGATTAAAAATGGCTATCCTTTATGGCTGTAAACTCAAAAAGAATACAATATAAACGTGATCAAACAATAACACTTCAAATATGTATAGTTAATGTTTTGTTTTTTTTAGTATGAAATATGTAATTGTATAAAGCATATATTTAACAAGGATAGTGTTTTTTTTACTGCCTAGTCTGTAGGGAAGGTGGTGCCCATCACCTGTTTTCAGGGCCTCTGAGACTTGTTGGAGGGAGAGAGGAAGGTATTCTCAGACTGGAGACCTGGCCCAAATGCTTGCAACAGAGTGGGCTCCACTAAAGGCATCCAAGGACCAGGTGGTGGTGTTAAACTGGTTGATGGATTAAGTCTACCACCCAAGTATTTTATTCAATATGGTATAACTCCACCAGACTGTCCATGTACAGATGACAGAACAAGAAATCCTGCATGAAACTCTCAAAAAGTGCATCTGAGGTATTGTGCATAGCCTGGAACTTTGTCCTGCAGTTTCCCTAAGTTCTTTCTACTGTGTTTGTATGCAGAGTGGAATAATTTGGATTGACGAGAGTATTAGCTAAAAATGAAGCACTAAGGATTGATTTACATTTGCATGTTTTGCAATACCAACACTTTCCATCATTGGAGTTGGCATGATTGCTATGCACTGTGGGCACTATGTACTTGACACAGTTAAGATGATTATGGATAAGACTATGTTATGCAAGGAATTTTAAAGTTTCTTCTAAATCTATGGTAATTTGAATAATATCACATAGTTTCAATAATGGAAAGAAAATTTACTGACATTTGTGTTTATATTGTATCCTGTTATTCTGGTTTCTGTTTTTATTTTATTCTTTTGGGTTGACAGCTGTAATAAGAAGGATTGCCATAAAAGCAATGTCTTTTATAACTTGAATTGAATTTATATTTCTAATTTCAAAATGAACACATATGTATGTAGTGTGCATATTTTTATTAGAGGCCTAACACCATGTGTAGTAAATGGATTTGTGCAAAGTAAATGAATCTTGTGTTGGTTTCAACAATGAGTACTCCCATTGTTCAATAACTGAGTACTTCACAGATACTTTTAGCCTTAATGTAATCATCAATGCAGTATCAGTATGGCAAGGCTGGTCCTTTGAATTACAGGTACAGTTCATCTAATGGGCTTCCACTCAGTTTCTGTTTACCCAAATTCACTTACAAGGCTTGGGTCAACCCAGGGCTTTGGTAGAAGACACTTGCTCAAAGTGCTGTGCAGTGGGATCGAACCTAGGACCTTGTGATTGCGAAGAAAACTTTTTAACCAGTTGTCCATGCCTGCACCCTGTGGTGTAAACACACATAGAAATATTTTAAAGCATTACAACATTGCTCATTTCTGAGACATTATTGGAGGCATTTGTATTTTGTTTTTTATTTTTACATTTTTCTTTGTTGGTAAGAATACAATGAGATTTTGCCAATTTGAATAGTTCTATGTAATTCATTAGGCATAGGACATTTAAAATTCTATCCATAACCACCTGATTAGACACACCGAGGCATGTAGTGTTATGTGCCCTGGGGCAGGATATAATGGATGTAGAAAGGTTTTATATATATATATATATATATATATATATATATATAGGTAGGTGTACAAACAAAAGAAAAGAGCACTCAATATGTTTTGTAGAGTTTATATTTATTTGTATTAACAGCTTGACTCAAAATTGCATTAATTAAAGTTTGACTGGAGTGAGAAAATACACTCCTGGGAAAC
>JAOPJM010530680.1:0-10192 GCA_027124095.1 Muusoctopus leioderma
ATCTTAATTGCGCATGTGCGAAACAATATACAATATCAATTGTCAATGTGAAACGCTATCTTTAAGATAGTGTGTTCCTGCTAGTATATATATATATGAATACATATTTTTCAGTTACTGGTTTTGGTCATTGGACTTGGCCATGCTGGTGTGTATGTAATGTATGTAATGTATGTAATGTATGTAATGTATGTAATGTATGTATGCTTATATATTTTACATACAGCTTGCATAAGGGACACAGTCTTCATCAACCATCGACCTGAGATCATGCCGATTTCGGCACCTTCAACAGTATCGCTCCTTCCATTGGTCCCTAGTAGCATTGATGTTGCTAGGGAATGTCCGGGTTCCCTTGTACCACACTGCAGCACCCCTTCCCCTCCGACACCATTGCAGCCACCACAACAAACTGTGTGAAGCTGTAAGCACTCCAACCGTACTGCAACTGTTCTGCTTCACTACTTGTTCTTTGCTCTTTCTTTCTCATTGAAGAATTTTCTGCTTCCCTTTCCCCCCCACGAATCATTGCTCTGCTGTCCTCTCTAAGTTCAGTGACAGCCATGGGTTTGTAGTTAGATCCTTGTGGACCTAGCTACAAACACATGACAACCAACCTCTACTGGAAGCACTGTACACTGACATCCTGGTGACTCATTAAGTCCTTCATATTGTAGGCGCTTCCTTTCATCTGTCCATTCTATTTTTTGCCCTCCCATATATATATATCATCATCATCTCACGTCCGTTTTCCATGCTTGCATGGGTTGGACAGGTGATTTCAGCCCACGTTGATTCCTCATTGGAGTCACCACTCTCCTAGACGGGTCAGCAGCATACGTCTCGCTCGTATGTTTCAAGTATATGTATAAGTATATATAGATTTCTAATAGTCATATAACACATAACAATTGTTTCTAACAGGCAAAAGGCCAACAACCCCAGTACTTGACTGGTACTTTATTTTATCGACCTCGGCGGGATTTGAACTCAGTATTAATTCTGGTTCACTGCGCTCTAACAATATAAACAATAACATAGTAGAATAGAAAGGAGTAACATAATACAAAATGATAATAATAATAATAATAATAATTATAATAATATAGAAGACTATAACATTACAAAAAGAACCAAATCAAAGAACAATCAAATAAACAATAAATTGGTCTGTGTATGGATTTTAATAAATACAACTATCTTAAACCCAACAGGCCAAGAAATATTCATCATTATTACCATCATCATCAGTTCCTTTTTCACATGAAACATCAATGGTAGCTATACATAAAAATAAACATTTTTTTTTTCTATATTCACAAGAAACCCTCACAGTATATTTTTCTATTATTTACATACCAAAAATGCAATATATAATATTGTATATAATAATAATAATAATTGTTTCTAACATAAGCACAAGGCCAGAAATTTTTTTTGGGAGGGAGTTGATTAAATCAGCCCCAGTACTTGACTGGTACTTTATTTTATCTACCTCATTGGGATGAAAGGCAAAGTTGACCGTGGCGGGATTTGAACTCAGAACGTAAAGAGCCAGAACAAATACAGCAAGGAATTTTTCCTCAATGCTCTAACGATTCTGCCAATCCACCACCCTTATAATTATTATAATAATAATATTAATAATAATAATAGAAAATATTTTGAACATTTCATATTGTTTTTTTTTAAAGTCAAAAACTTATTGTCATATATTATATTATACAAATATATTATATATACCAATATCTATGATACTGGAATGAGTTGTGTCTAAAAGTGAAATGGGAATTAAACTAAGGGTTGAAAAAGCAAGCTGTTGCACCAAATTATGTTACAGGAAATATAAAAATTAGACATGTATTCAAATTAAATGACAGACAGACAGACAGGGAAACCTGTCGGATCAAATGCTTTACTAACTCATCAAATTCAGAATAAGGCGACAAAGTTAACAGAATAGAGGAGAGAGGAGGAAAAAAAAAAAAAAGAATTCGACAAATAAACAAGAGCTGTTTGGTTTTATTAAGATGTTGCCTTTAATTTAAATTCTTTGAAATATTCTTCTTTTCTTTCCTAAAATGACATTTTAGTTCAAGGATGCATGATATGAAATGAAAAATGGAAAGAAAAGTTGTATGTAGTTGTTTAATTCTTTCCAGAATCTGTTTTCCATTCTTAATAAAGGCTGTTTTCTCTTTCTGTTCTGAAATATTCGTGTTCATTTTATTATAGAGGTTTGTCGAATAGTTTGGTTGAGACAAATTAAAGTACTTTATATCGGCCTTTACTTGTGGGTTGATAAGAGTTTTGCTGAAATAGTGGAAAAAATTTAAACAAGATAAAAAAATAAATTCCAGCTTTGTGTATTTTTCACATATTCGTTTCACAAAGATATTAAAAAGAAAACTTTACTGCCACAATTTTTTTCTTTCTGTTTGAGAATTTACATTCATATTTTAATTGCAATGAGAAAAGTTCAGAAATTCGATAAACAGTGTTTTAAAATATATTTACAATAAAGTGAAAAGTTATAAATAAACTACATAGAAGAGGATAAGCAAATACAAAACTTTTAAAAAATTATGTGTAAACTCAGACAAAGACAACAACATTTTTTTAAAAACCATGCCAAAAAAGGCAGGAGACGTGAACTCTGCAAGTCACAGTGCAGGCAACCTGTCTAGGAGAGCAGTAGCACTGAATAAAAACTGATACAGGTTAGAGGGGACATTTTAGACTTGCTGCAGACAGTCTCTATCACCCTTTTTCAGTGCCTCCAAGACTAATGGGAAAGAGGGAGGAAGGTATCCTCAAACTGGAGACCTGATTCAAATGTTTGCAACAGAATGGACTCCACTAAAGGCACCCAAGGGCTAGCTGGTGGTGTTAAACCGGGTGACGAATTGAGTCTACCACCCAAGTAGGCCACGGTGGGATTTGAACTGAGAGTGCACTGAGCCAACGTTCTAATGACTCTGCCAATTTGCAGCCTGTAGGAGACCAATGCATCCTCTCTAGTGCTGGTGCCAAGATAAAATGCACCCAGTACACTCTGTAAAGTGGATGGCAATCGAACGGAGAAACATAGGATAGAGAAGACTCTTTAGTTGTGTCATGGACATGACAACCTTTCAAGTGTAGGTACCAAGATAAAATGCACCCAGTACACTTTGTGAAGTGATTGGTGATAGGAAGAGCATCCAGCCATAGAAACCAAGCCAAATGAAATGTACAAGTGAGATGTGGTTCCCCGACCCGTCAAAGAGAGTGGTGACTCCAAATAAGAACAGGCTTGGACTGAAATCACCCGCCCAACCCATGCTAGCATGGAAAGCAGACGTAAAGTGATGAGACTCTTGTCAAGGTGAAGAAATTTAGTTTACTCTGAAATAACTTCGTTCTCACTTGCAAAGAAAAGGACTTGTATCTTTGGGAAAGGAGTAAGTCAAATGATTTCATGTATTTAAAGCCATTTGAAAGGAATTGAATAAAACCAAAAATTTCTGTTGAATTTTTACCAGAAGATGTTGCACAGTACAACAGTTTATTCCATTTTCCATAGGTTAAGCATTTGAGAGATAGCTCCACTCCCCTTGTAAATAGAATGTTTGTCTATCGCAGGTTTTGTTGTGAGCTAAGCAATACAAGCTAATGAAACATTCAGTTAAATTAGTGTTGTCCCTGTTGCTTACCTCCACATGGTATCCATTTGTGTGTGAGTCTGATGTGGGGCTGCTCCATGGTACCTACTTAGAGCTATGTGTGCTCCACTATAGAGAATTCTACCACCTTTGCCAAGTGTTGTTTAGCCCTAGGTCAGCTCTGATTGAGCAGACGTATGATCAAAAGCATTCCAGCCATGGCCAAACCATCTTTTACTATATCAGTGACTGGATGCAAGCATGGGTTATGAAGTTGGCTTCGAAATCATGAGTTCCTGGGTTTGATCCCACTGCATGGCATCTTGGGTAAGTGTCTTTACCATAGACTCTGGCCGACCCAACCCTTGTGAGTGAATCTGGGTAGATAGAAACTGCGTGGAAGCCCCTGTCAGATGGATTGTACCTCTAATTCAAATGTCCAGCCTTGTCACATGTGTGTCATGCTGATTCTGCCTGAGGATTATGTTAAGGGTACATGTGTCTGTGGAATACTCAGACACTTACACATTAATTTAACAAGTCAGACGTTCAGTTGATGGAACAACTGAATGCTCATCATTAAAGAAACCAACGGAGGATCCATCATATCAGTGACTACATTCCCCTATGTATCCTTCCTTTTTTAAGACAGTAGGGTGTGATTTGAGGGAGACTTGGCTACTATTCCTAGCACAGGTCGAGGACTGCGTAGAGGGACTCCCCGGCAACTTGGGATAGTGAGAAAGATAAATAGAAAGTATCTTACCAATCTGACTAATTCGTCTTTAATTAACCGGGTGATCTCCTTCTTGGCTTTCTGTATAGCGAGTTCATTAGTAGCTTCAATAGCGAGGTAGAGTTTACGGTCACCTTCTTTCGGTTCTTTTCCAGTTGGGATGAAGGTTCCTCTCACTGTTATACCTGCCTCAGAATATTCACAGATTTGGGCAAGAGCTTCCTGTAAAACACATACAGAGAGATACTTTTAAGACTTGATAAAAATAACAACAACGACAATAGAGATGAGGCAAGTAATTAAAAGCAAAATCGTTTGTAAATTATTCGCTGGGTTCTTTCATTTGTACAGCCAAGCATCAATTAGTACGAATTATAAAATGATACCATTTTTCATCTAGTATGAGACTAAATTCAATTTAGTACGTAAATTAAAATTTGTTCGTCTCTCACGTTATGTGATGAGTCATCAGATATCGTGAGACGAACAAATCCTTTATTAAAACGATAGGGTATGTGATTTGAGGGAGGTTTTTCTGCTATTTCTATTAGTTCGAGTGACCGCTCAGAGGCTCTCTTGTCAGTTTGTGGTTTCAGATTTGTGGATTATATCGACCCCAGTATTAGACTGGTATATTATTTTATCGTTCCTGGAAGGATGAAAGGCAAAGTTGATCTCGGCAGGATTTGAAATCAGAACGTAAAGAGCCGGACCAAATACCACAAGGCATTTTGTCTGATGCTCTAACGATTTTACCAATCCACCACCCTTTACAATAATTGTTTCTAACATAGGCACATGGCCAACTACCCCAGTACTTGACTGGTACTTTATTTTATCGATCCCGAAAGGATGAAAGGCAAAGTTGAATGTGGCAGGATTTGAACTCGGTGCGCAGTGAGCCAGAAGGAATACCGCAAGGCATTCAGTCCGATGCGCTAACGACTCTGCCAATATAATAATAATAATAATAATAATGATTTCTTTTATTGGCCACAAGGGCCCGGAATAATAATAATAATAATAATAATAATATACTGAAAAATGTGTGAAGATTTTTCTGACCTTTGATGTGACCTTCCAACGTGCAGTCTGTGGGAAGTCGTTTATTTCCAGTTCCTCTTCATAGCGCTTGAAGGTCTCCGTGCTTTGTTCTTGGCCTTCCTTCTCTTCCTCAGCCGCTGGTCGGTAGCCAAGCTTAGCATTGATCTTCTCAGCTGTCTGCTCGGCAATTGTCTTCGACTGCAAAAGAATATTCTTTAGGTAAGTCACAGTGAACAATAATGCATCAATGTTATTTTATAGATGTTAATGGGAAATCTAAAGTATAGGAATGAGAATGAATTAGGGAGTAGGCATGGGTAACCTTTCTCGACCAGTGGGCCACATCAGATATTGCTCATCATGAATCAGGTCACACCACTAAAAGAAAAATTGAACAAACATCGTATTTAATTATTTTGTATGTGGTTTAGTGTGACTATTTTATATGACACCGGAAAATTATAATAAAAAGCTATTATGCTGGTATAATCATAAAATTAAGTGTGACATACAGAAAGTCAAATGGGTCACAGGTTACACACGACTGGTTTAAGCTTTAGTGAATAATTAAAGTTATATTGGTGCACATAGATGATGACAGTTGGGTAAAGAAGTTCCAGGTGATCCAAGTAGAAGAGGAAGACATGAGCAGAAGTGGTGAAAGCTGATCTCAGGATGCTGAACCTCAGGAAGGAGATGACAAAAGAACGTGACAATTGGTGAGATGCTGTGTTGGAGAGAACCCATGCAAGCATGGAAAAATGGACGTAAACAATGGTGATGATGATGATGATGATGAGGAGGAGGAGATACATATGTATTGGTGTTCAAAGTGTTAACTGTAAGGTGTCAGTTTCAAAACAACACATTAGCTTAGAAATAAAGCTGCACATGAGTTTAAAAAAAATATCATTATTCATTGAGACCAATGTTATGATAACAAGCTCCAAATGTATGTATGTGTGGGTTTTACAGAAGAAGATAAGCTCACAGTGAACTCTCTGTGTATCAAAGGTTTGTTTCCCTGTTGTAGCTATAGCATGTACCTCACTACTGCTTGAAGAACACAACTGAAAACTTTACTTATGACTAATAATGTTATAATCAGGACTGATTGTTGTTTTGTTTTTTTTAGTTTTGTATCCATCTAATATGCATTGAAGAAGGGTAGAGAGGAGTGTCTTCACCACTTTGTTTACAATCCATTTTACACTCAGCACTTTAAACTGAAACAAAATGAAGTTCCAAGCCTGGGAAGAAGACAATTTCTCTAGTGTAGATGTTTTCATGAACACATTCATGCTATTCTGTCACAATGGTTGACAATAGGAAAGGTAATCAATAATTATTTAAATAAAATCACAGCCTTAATCTTCATGAAACAGAGTGTAATATGAGGACATATTTCAGATCTGTTCAACGTGTCCTAGTACAGAAAAACTGAATGTAAGACATGGCTGTGTGGTTAAGAAGTTCGCTTCGTAACCACGTGGTCCTGGGTTCTCTCTCCCCCACTGTATGGAACCTTGACCAAATGTCTTCTGCTATAGCATTGGGCTGACCAATGCCTTGTGAGTGAAATTGGTAGAGAGAAACTGTATAGAAGCCTGTTGTATAGGTGTGTATATATATATATATACACACACGTGTGTGTGCATGTGTAGGCTTGTCATTGCTTAACACTGTTCATTGCTGAATCGGCTGGTGACGTTTATTTACATCTCCATAAAATAAAATGTCCAGCCATTTGGTAGTTCGGTGGTATAATTCCCATACTTAAAATCAGTATGGTTGGTGACAGGAAGGGCATCTGACTGTAAAATGCTGCCTCATAAAATCTCCGTCAAACCTATGCTAGCATGGAAACATGGACACACAAATGATGATGATGATGATGATAATGATGATATAACAAAGGAGATACTCACAGCAACCTGTGGTGCAGACACTCCACCTCCCTTCAGGATGGCAGAGGCAGCCTGCTGAATAATATCCTGTGACTCTGGCCCCAGCTTTTTGGCGATGTTGATCCTGGCGGCCACGCGTTTAGCCAGCTCCAACTTTTGTTGGTTGGTGACGTTAGTCTGGCTGGCCTGTTGCTGCTGCTGTTGTTGCTGTTGCTGCATTGGGACTGGCACGACAGGTTTGGTGACATCGGTGACTTTTTTACGACTGGCAAACATGTCTTCAATGTGCTGCTCAATCTGGTGAAGACAAAAAGAGAGAAGAAAATGAGACATTCTGAAACATTGGACTGTGGCCATGACAGGTCAATTACTCTTTTATTCTTTCATTACTGGTTTCAGCCATTGCCTTCAAGAGTAGAGTCAATGTTGTACTTGACTAGTACTATATTTTATTGACCCCAGAAGGATAAAAAGCAAAGCAGACTTTGATGGGATTCGAACTCAGAATTTAAAGGGACATAACCAAATACCACAGGGCATTTTGCCTGATGCTTAAGTGATTCTGCCATCCACTGCCACTAATGATTTTATGATTGATATAAATACTTAGAAGATGGCTATACATGTAATAAACAGAAGACAATGAAAGTTAGAGCTATGTTATTGGGCAGATCAGAAAAACATATACCAGAATTAAAAAGACAAAAAACAAATTTTTCAGTTGTTGATGATGATGATGACGATAAAGAAGATAATGTTTTAACATACATCTCACTATGCTGTCAATAGACTACCGTAACCCTTTTGTTACCATATTTCTAATGAAACACGCTGATCACGTGTTTCATTTGATTTGGAAAATAATAAAGAATTTGGTGACATTTAGTAAAATAACAACATTTTTCATTATCAAGATGGTGTTCAGAATATATGTTAACCCTTTTGTTACCATATTTCTAATGAAATACACAATGCCTATCATTTTCTTTTGAAAATAAACAAGAATTTAGAAGGATTCAGTAAAATACCTAAGTTTCTCGTTATAAACATGGAGTTTGAAACAACTTAAAATTTCTTACATAAAATTATAATGGAAGGTTTAAATTTAAATATGAACACTTAAAAACAAATGTTTTTTTTTATCATAGAACCAGGGGCGGTTTCAGGCGGTTTGGCATCAAAAGGGTTAAGAAAGGTTCTTACATAAAATTATGACAAAATGTTTTACTATAAATATGAACATTATAAAAAGGGTAGTTTTCTATCATAAAATCTAGGGCGCTTTCAGGCGGGCCGGTATCAAAAGGGTTAATGATGGTGGTGATAATATTGATAACAAGGATGACAGACAGCGATAATGAAGACACAACACTGCAAGACATCAACTGACCATTCAAATTACACAACATTGAAGTACTTACATCAAAACTAGCATCTTCTTCATCAGAGTCTTGTAAACCAAGGGCAGCTTTCTGTTGCTTTTTGCGATCATCAGCCAACTGAGCTTCACTTTCATCAAACTTGAAACCTTTGCCTTTGAAACCACAGGAGCTTTTTATCACCTTCCCAGCCTGTATCAGAAATGGAAAATAGCATTAGATTGGTGGAATGGAGTATCATTATAATTTCTTCAGCTTTAGTTGGATTTAATGTCAGAAGTCTGTGGATAAAAACGTTATTACCCTTAGTTTAGAAAAGGTTCCTATTTCGAATCCAATTTGGGACTGACTATGTGCACTTCCAGGAATATGATATCTGATCTAGTCTGAATTTGGTTGGGGACTATGTACACCCCAAAGAATAAAACACTTGATCTAATTCGAATCCATTCTGGAAGAATGTACACACCCAGGAATAAAACACCTGATCTACTTTGAATCCATTCGGGAAGAATGTACACACTCAGGGATAAAACACCTGATCTAAACTAAATCCATTCTGGAACAATGTACACACCCAGGAATAAAACACCTGATCTAGTTTGGAACAATGTACACATCCAAGAATAAGACACCTGGTAATGATCGGAGATATGGAAATTAACCAGCACTCTGTTGCCGCCCCTATCATCGCTGCCCCAGTCATGGATAAAAGGCACACAGTGTGCGATTGTGCGACCAAAATGGAAGACTTGCGCTTGAGTTTTGAGCGTTCCATGGCAGCCTTGAGTAGCCGAGTGGATAAACTACTGTTAGAACGGCCGAGATTCTCTTCGAGAAGCAATTCACGAGGTCGTTCACCTAGCCCGCGAAGGAGCACAATGTGTTTCTACCACGAACGTTTCGGTAGCCGGGCGTATAAATGCATACAGCCGTGTACCTACGACACCCAACCACCAGCGAGGGCTACTCCGGTCTCGGGAAACGCCCCGGCCGGATTTTAAAGGCGACGACTCTCTCCGGCGCATCTTTAGCAAACCACAGTCGCGTTTTTTACATTTATGATAGAATATCAAAGGAACGTTTTTTGGTCGACACGGGAGCTGCCTGCAGTATATGGCCAAAAAAACTGTTGAAGGAACGCAGACAAGCTTGCAACTACTCATTGCAAGCCGTAAACCATTCACCCATACCTACATACGGCGAGAAATCCCTTACCCTAAATTTAAATCTTCGTAGGGAATTCAAATGGGTGTTCATAGTGGCGGATTTACCTTTTCCCATAATTGGTGCGGATTTCCTGGACCATTTTGGGTTAATTGTAGATCTCAGGAACAAGAAATTGATTGATGGCGCGACCAGACTCGCAGCAGAGGGAATGAAATTTTCCGCAGAGTCTGTTAGCCCGATTCACTTCATAGCTTCAACGGACAATCGCTATCATTCAATTTTAAAGGAGTTTCCTGGGATCATAAACCCATC
>JAOPJM010530696.1:0-10192 GCA_027124095.1 Muusoctopus leioderma
TTCCTATTTATAATCTTATAATATTTATGCCCTGGTGGGAAATGGTACGCTATTAAATTAAGGAATTCCCTAGCTACTTTCATTCTAACAGCCAGATTGAATGCTGGGTTATACCATAAAATATTTCTTTTTCTATTCCTACTCTTTATGACCTTAGTGTCTTTTATATATTTAATCTTTTCTGAGAACCCACTATTGCTGAGTGCCTCATTATAATACTCAGATGCCCTTCTGAAAGTGTCTTCATCTGAGGACAGTGAGGATACCCGCTTACTGATATTATCAACTGAATTTCTCAATGTATGTATGTATGTACACATACTATACACAAATTATCTCAAGGTGCAATCTGTCAACTCACTAACCAACAATCCAGAGAACAATAACTAATATATTTGGCCATTTCACTTTGACACAGTTTCTCAATCAGTGTTGGTTAAATAAAAGCAATAATATATCTATGATTTAAAATGTATTAGATTTGTACTGGATACCAGGTCCCTTTATCTGATCAAATTCCAGCTGTAGGTGCCTGGTGCTCTATAAATCTTTCAGCAGTTATCTGTTATTGCTGATGAATACAGTCAACCATAACAGTTGAGTGGGCAAAACATTTAGGCAAGAGGTTGCAATCCTGTTTACCATACACATACTGACATAAAGAAGCACAGACACACTCACTCACAAAAACACACACACACACACACACACACACTTATTAAACACAGACAGACACACACACACACACTTATTAAACACAAACACACTTACACACACACACATTCATCTTTTCTATTGATGAATGGTTTGTTTCCATGCAGGCAAGTTGTGTGAAACCTGATTATTGATTTAAATCTCCAGTTACCACACAAAGTTATATATATACACACATATATATATATATATATATATATTTACATACACACATACAAATTATCTCAAAGTACAGTCTATCAATTCACTAACCAAAGCCCCACAGATCAATAACTAATATATTTGGCCATTATGCTTTGCCACAGTTTTTCAACTTCCATTGCTTAAAAAAAATATAAGCAATACAATATATCTATTATTTCGAATGTATTAGAGGTCTATAAAGTTGAAATTATAGGATTATATGCTGAGTTATACCTAAGAAGTATAGATATTATGTAAGGCGGTGGATTGGCAAAATCTGTAGAGCACAAGACAAAATGACTTGCAGTAATTAGTTATGATACTTTATGTTCTTAGTTGAAATCCTGTTGAGATCAACTTTGCCTTTCGTGCTTCCGGAGCCAATACAATAAAGTACCAGTACAGTATTGAAGTGCATTTGTTGGTTTATACTTCACAATTTGGAGCCTTTACCTGTGCAAGAAATCTGTGCCTTTAGGCATATAAAACTCAGAATTGATACTTAGAAATAGGGAGACTGCCTCAAAATGTGTGTGTATGTGTCCATTTGTGTGTGTGTGTCCATTTGTGTGTGTGTGTGTGTGTATGTGTCCATTTGTGTGTGTGTGTGTGCGTACGTGCGTATACATGTGTGTGTGTATGCATGTGTGTATACATACAGCTGACTGAGTTGATAGAGAGCTAGCCTATTTATTAGGTGAAGGGTTGATGGCTTTGTATCACTTGACAGGTTCTGCATTGTGTCTCTTGCAAAAGCAACAACTACCTTTCTCTGTCTCAGTTGACATAACTGTAAATAGATATCATGTGTGGGTATGTGAATAAAGTTTTCTGTTTTAGCTGCTTGTATAACTGGCAAGTGTTTTGTTAGTTTGCAGTGATGCTGAAATCTTCTCACTGGCCTTGTGCAAGGCAATAGTTAAACCATTAAAACATTTCAGTATATCTTCCCTTTAATCAGTGTGTGAAAATTAAATGTGCTGTAGTGATTCTAGTCACATTTTCTACCTTGGGTTGACCATGATGCATGTGTTTGTGTATAAGTTAGTCTGAGGAGGAGGGGCAGTGCCTATGACATTTGGAAGCCTTCCCAGACTGTTGAGATAGACATGGCTGATGCTAAGCCTGAACATCTGAAGATCAATATCTACTGAAGGTATCCAAGGACTAGGTAGTGGTGTGTCAGGCCTACCACTCCACCCACCACAACTCCCAAACTATGAAATGCCAATGGTGTGTCATAGTGGCGCCAGCACTGAGAGGATGTCCAACTGGAAAGGGAAGGGAATTTGAACGAAAGCACATGTATGTTGAAACAAGGCTGAGGTTCAGCAGGATAAAAGGGAGTTGATGTGGGTAGGAGAGAGGTGGGAACAATAGATGAGCTATCAATATGCAAAAAAAAAAAAGAATAGATTAGGTGAGAGATCAAAACTTTGGCCTTATTTTTAATCCTTAGAAGGCTGAATCTATTCATTCAGGGTTGATCTTTTCACAGGAGAAATCCATCTGGCTTTTCACTGGTGAAAAATATGTCTATTGGTCAAGATATGTGTAAAGCAGCCATAATGGCTATGGTGCAGGACAGTCCTCAGAATTAGCCTGTGAAAGGGACATTAAGTTACTCTCTTCCTGCCGGAGACTCAAGGCGGTACCTCAGGCAGGTGCTAACAACCTCTGTTGCCTCTCATGCTAGGGGTATAGTGAAGTCCAAACTCTGGCGGAACAGGTGGAAGTGGGTCACATACCTTCAACAGTTGTGATGATGGATGATGGCTGCAACAGTTTACTACCTCCAACCGTCTTGGACTTCTTGCCATTGGACAAAGGAATCTCAGTGTCAAGATTGTGAGGAAACTGATGAGCAACAATAGCTTCTCCATGCTAAACAAAACCATGCACAGTCATCCTCCAACTTGAAGTTAAATCTAGTGGACAATCATCCTCGACCTTGAGGGATAGCCAAAGAGAAGAGAAATCAGCCCCAATTTGATATACAGTAGCATCAATGCTGAACAATTTGATGGTAATTTATGTATGAATATTTTTATTTGTAGCTCTTCTGATTTTGTTCGAGTGAATATCGAAGTGAGCCATGCTCTATATGTCCTCAACGCAGTTGTTGGATGGATTTATTTCCTTGTGTGGACAGTTTCCTTTTATCCTCAGGCAATTCTAAACTATCAGAGGAGTAGGTAAGTTAGATTTTCTTGTTTTTTTAATTTTTGTTGTTTGTCTCAAATTTATTATTGTTATTGTTATGTTCTCCTTATTTACACAGTAATTGCAGGGAGATGGGAATTCTGGTTAGCTTTGCAGAATCTTATGATCACATGACGAAAATAAACAAGAGTGGGGTTTAGAAATTTTTTAAACATATGTTTCTTACTCCAAGGCCAAAGAAAAACTTGAACTTAGCACTACAGGCTAATGAAATACTTTATAATTATACAGTGCTCCTACTTCTTGCAGTACTGTGCTGTATCTAGCCATGGTATGTTTACATGTAGACAGGTTGGGCCATAGAGTGTTGAGTGTCTTAACCAAGAGTACAGTGCAGTTTTATCTATATCCAGCACTCGTGGATTGGGTTTGGTGATTTTAGAAATGTTGATGTAAATTTTTATATGGATCAAGTTGTTGTTATTGAGTAGCAGACTAAAAGCTCAGAAATAGCCAATCAAGATTTAGTTACAACTGAAATATGCCATTCTTTAGTAGTCTGAGACCATGCTGGACACATATTTCAAGATATGCTTTTTATAGCCAAATGTTCTTTTTAATGCTGAGCAGCTCACTCTGAAGTGGAAACTGTCATATTTCTCATGGCTCTTAACTGATGAGGAAGTGGAATAAAGTTTCTTGCTTCATAGTCACAACAGTGGCTTTTGCAGAGTTTAATCCCAAGGGAATTTTATCGTTTAACAATCCAAAATGTGAAGAATGCCTCTATGCATTGCACAGCTTGCAAGCTATCCCACCTACCAAACTGCAGCCAATCCTTTGGGTCCCTTGCCAAAAGGATCTCTACCAACTTTGTGAAATCCTCTTTCCGTTCACTACTCAAGCATGTTTGTTATCTAAAGTTATCCCTTCCCTCTCCATCAGGCTCACCACCATGTTCACATGCATGCCAAGTATGAAAGCACTTCTGGTCGCTTCAAGTCAACAATTCCACTGGCCCTGATATTACCCTCAAACAATGCACCCCATAGCTACCTCCTATCTTCGCCAAACTTTTCAGTCCCTCCTCTCTCTCCAGGGATCTATTCAGATCTTTAGAAACTTGCTACAGTGTGTCCCATTCCCAAGAAGGACAACCCTTTTGACCACACTAACTATAGTCCTATCACACCCACTTCCAACATCTCAAATGTGATGGAGACAGTCATTAATAGCCACCTTCTCTAACAACTTAAATCCTTCTCTCTCCTTAATGACCACCAGTATGGCTTTTGTACAACCAGGTCTACAGGAGACCTACTCTTGCCCTAGAGAAATTTGGTAAAAAAAGTGTTGTTGCATGTGACATCAGCAAAGAATTCGATGTATTTGACATGCAAATCTCCTAGCAAAACTACCTACCTATGGGATCCATCTGTCTTTCATCTCTTGGATTGGTGGCTTCCTGTCAGATTGCACCATTGCAGCATGTGCTGATGGAGCTTTCTCTAACCTACACTCTATTAACTCGTCTGTCCCAAGGTTCAGTTTTGTCCTGTTCCTCCTCTACATCAATGACCTACTTGCTGTCTCCTCATACAACAACCACTCCTATGTAGATGATGTCACTCTTCCATGCCTAAGCATCATCCACATGCAATGTAGATATCTCACACCAAACCTGTACTGACTCCATGAACAGAGACCTCAAAAACATTCTTTTATGGGCTCATGTCAGTTTTGTCTCCTTGAACAGCACAAAGACACAATGACTATACATATCAAGAAAGCAATATCATACACCACCCTAATAAACATGAAAAGCAAGCAACTGGAATCCTTAAGGTCGCTACAAATGTTAGGCCTCATCATCATTGAGGTTCTCTCCTGGCGAACACTCATCCCCGACACAGCAAAGACCACATCACAAAAACTGGTTTTCCTTTTCAGGTTCAGAAAATGCTTCAGCCCCCAACAACTACTAACCCTCTACAAAGCTCAAGTGAGACCTACAATGGAGTACTGCTCCCATATCTGTGACAGTGCTGCTACTTCACATACAGACGTTCTAGACTGCTTCCAATACAAGGCCACCTGACTGATTGACCTGAAGTCACTCACAAACACACTCCAACCTCTAGCCCACAGACATGCTATCTCCTCTCTCTCCCTTTTCTACTGCTAGTACAGTGGCCTCTGCTCCTCAGAGCTGGCTGGTCTTATGCTACATGCACTCAAGCATTTCCTTACTCACTTGTTTCTTCTCCTCTCATCACCCATATTGTGTCTACTTCCCAGGCCCTACACCAACCACAATGCCCAGTTCTTCCTCCTCAGAACATCATCCCTCTGTTTATCCTGCAACCGTCAACTTGCAACTGTTCAAGAGGAACATTAACCATGTAATCTCACTGGTCTCAGAGGGCCTGAGAGAAAGCCATGGGCACAGCCCCTTCCTCCAGACCAAACTAATTTTTTAAAAATTGCTGTTATTCAAGTTATTACTGTTGTTATTGAGGCTGTTAGAAAGAACACTGCCCACTGGGTGGTTTTCTCTTAGTTTGTGTAATATATATTATTTCATCTTTTTTATAAATATAGGCCTACATTGTCTAATGTCTTTTTTTCTAATTTAAGACAATAGGGTGTGAATTGATGGTAATTTGGTTGGTATGTCTAGCAGGTCAAGTAACCATGTAGAGGCCTTCCCTCGTTGGTTCAAAGTAAACTTGGTTGTTGATAAATCCTGATCAAAGAGACCTATGATGAAAGGCGTTCCAGTCATGGCCATCCCATATTTTTGTATATCAGGAACTACATTGATCAATTTGTCCTTTATTTAAGACAGTAGGATGTGATTTGAGGGAGATTTGGCTACTATTTCCTGTAGGTCAAGTGACCATGTAGAAGCGCCCATGTTGAACATCGAGACCAGCCAAAATACACTGATGTTACCTTGCATGGGATATTGTTAGGCAGCGATACAGCAGATAGACCAGACAATACTCTCATCTGCCAGAAAACAACTCTCTCTCTCTCTCTTTTACACTTTCTGTTTCATTCCTTCTGAGAGATGGTTGGTGCAAGAAGTTATGAGTTACTGAGGTGTGATAGGTGGTGACAGGAAGGGCTAGCAGTGATTCGTTTACACACACACACGCACACACACACACACACACACACACGTATACACACACATACAATTACATAAGCTGTTGTTATTCAAATTATTGCTGTTGTTGAAATTATTGATATTGTTGGTATTGATTTGCCCCACGTCAGGCCTGGTACAGCAGACTTATAATTTAAGGCATTCGGGTGTGACCATCTTGTCATTATTTTTCAGACATAATGTATCTTGGGGTACATTATCCAACATGTCCTTCCTTTTTAAAGACAGTAGGATGTGATTTAAGGGAGATTTAGCTGCTATTTCTAGCAGGACAAGTGACCACAGAGAAGCTCCCTTGTTGGCTCATTTTTCAAGTTGTTGTTGTTTAGCCCCAAGTCAGTGCTGATTGAGCAGATCTATGATCAAAAGGCTTTTAAGTCATGACCATCCCGTCATTTTTCTTTTCAGGAATTGTATAACCTGCACTACATTATCTATTGTGTCTTTCTTTAAGGCAGTAGGGTGTGGTTTGAGGGAGATTTGGCTGCTATTTCTAGCAGGTCTAGTGACCACGTAGAGGCTCCATCATTGTTGTTGTGTATGATGGTAATTGAGCAGAATGTAATCAATCAGATTTATAGATTAGGAATAGAAAAAGATCCATAAGAAATAGGAAGAAGTGAGGTGAAGTTGATGGTACATTGGTTGTGTTACATTAACTTACAAGAAAGGTTTAGCACATGATAGTTGAGAAAGTGACTAACCTTCAAAGATATTGATCGATATATGCAGGAGGTATGACTATACTGGTATCACCATGTTATGTGAATGGAGGATACTACTGACTGAAAAAAGTGCTGTAAAGTAACCGTAGAGGTTATCTGTGTTTGAGGTAGACCAAGGAAGACATCAGAATAAGTTGTTAGATTATACCTGAGTTTGTTGAATCTTACAGATGAAATTGGCAGCACCGAAATGCATGGTAGGATTCTGTGTTGCAGATCTATCCAACCCATATCAACATGATAAAAGGACAATGGCAATTATGATGGGAAGCATCATCATTGTGGTGGTGATGGGGATAGTAGTGGTGGTGTATTACATATGGACAAAGACATAAACTTTTAAAGGAGAATATAGTTGAATTAATTGAGATAAAAACCAAAGTCAAACCTGGCAGAATTTCAACTGAAAACATAGAGGGACAGAACTAAATATCGGGAGACATTTAGTCACTCCATATCATTATGATGATGATGATGATGATAATAGTGGTAACAATCATCATGGTGATGGTAATGACAACATAAATGTATTAACATTAAGGCAGGAGATATGACTGAGACTGTAAAGAGCTAGGCTGGATACTTTACAGTATCCAAGCTTTTGTTCTCCCCCTCTTTAAGTTCAAATCCTTCTAACGTCAACTTTACTTTTCATGTAAATTATGTTAACTATAAACCTTCCATTTAGATCTTCTTTGAGTGAGGTTTTGGAATGGCATGGTGAGGTTGGTCTTTAGCACTTGAATTGTTACAGTTCAGTAGTTGGAAGGAAATCACAAACAGAAATAGTTCCAGGGTGATGTACTTCTGCGACAAATTGTTTGATACAGAGTCTATGGGTGGCAGGAGTGAGATACAGTAAGGTTGAATGTAAGAGTTGAAGCAAATGAATCAATTTGGTTTATGGTTCAGGGGAGTTGAAAACATTGTTGTAGTAGTTGTAATAGAAGTAGATAGAAGACAACTTGTCTGTGGGCCAGTTGTAGAAGTAAAATGGCCAAGTAAATAGGACATTTGACTATCAGCTTATAGGTCTTGAATTCAAACCCACAGCAGGCATTTTGTTGTGTGTCTTGGCATTATACTGAATTCTACATGCCCCAGTTCACTAAGCTATCAGGAATAGGTACCAGGCCCTCTGGAAATTTTACCTGCAGTAGAATGATAACCTATATAAGGGCTGGTATTTTATCTTTCAAATGCTTAATGCCATAAAACCAGTCCAAGCACTGGCCCTTAAAGCCCCTTTTGAACTGAAGAGGCATTTATTTTATTTGTGAGCCAGTTGGGGATTCTGTGTTGTGTGACTTTTCTTCTTAAACAGAAAGGTTTTTTTTCTTCTTGATTAAACCCTAATATGCTGTTGTTGTTTAATCCCATGCTAACCCTGATCAAGTGAAACTATGGTACATAGGTAATCAATCAAACAACTAGGTGTGATCAACAGATCTGTTGTTTCAATTATATTGGGCCTTTGCTTAGTTAAGGACAAAACTATACATTCTGAGCCAATGAGGAGGCCCTCAAATTTCAGACTTTGTGCCTATGTTAGAAATCATTATTATTAGCAGACATCTATTACAACTGACAACAGACTGGGAACAATCCCAGCTGTGTTAGCAGAGTGGTGGCACTGCTGAGGAAGGACATGAACAAGGAGAACATCAATTTTCAGCCCATAACTCTGCTAAACACAGAGTTTAAGATTTTGGCCAAGGTGCTCATGAAGAGGTTTGCACTTGTAGTTGGTAGTGTGGTAAGGAGTGCACAGACCTGTGTGATTCCCAGTAGATGAATCTACGACAACTTCCACCTCATGTAATACATTGTAGAGAGGATGGGTAATAAACCTGGCTTTGGTGGTGTTCTGATCCAAAGTCTTTGATAGGGTCAGCCATCAGTACTTGGCAGCAGTATTCAGTGCAGCCAGTTTCAGTCCTGTTTTCAGAGGCTGGATCACATCAATGTACAGTGGCATCTGCTTGGTGGAGAATAAATGACCACCTATCAGAACCATTTCGAATCACATGTTCGGTCCATCAAGGTTGCCCTCTCTTAACACTCCTGTACATTTTGGCTCTTGAGCCATTACTGCAGAAGCTGCAGGTGTTGAGGAGCATTCTGCTTCAACTGGGATGTAGGAGGGCTGTTTTAGCATATGCAAATGATGTCTCCATCATAGTGATGGACACCACAGAAATTGAAGTGGTCAGTACCGAACTTAAGGAATACAAGGTGGTAACAGAAGTATGCATTAACCAGGACAAGTCAGTGACTTACAACTCAGCTCCTAGAAGGGCAAATCCATGCTGGCCAGCATTCTGGGGTGCTGGACTGACAGTCCTGTTAAGGCACTTTGGGTCTGGTTTGGGCCAGACCTCCAGGTGGATTAGAACTGGGACAAGGTTATTATGAGCAGGATGTCCAGTCTTACCCAGAAATGAGCTGAGAGGAAGCTCTACAGGTATGGTAGTGCCATCAGCTGGGCCTGTCTGAGATGCATACAGAGCAACAAAACCATTCTGCACAAACTTGTTCAGTGTCCGAGCATTGCTGACTTGTGAAGTTATGTCGAACAGCTGTTGTTATGTGTAGGATGGATCTGGCTATCAGTTGAGTCAATTGTGAGGATTGCTCCGCCATCTTCCTCTGGCCAGGAATGGTAGGTAGCTTTCCTCTGTCTGGTGGCTATGGTGAATGAGATTGTATAATGGACAAGATTGAAGGGACTTAAAACAGTTACTTTCCTCTTTGGCCTAGCTCTTATCAACTTTTTCAAGTACCACTTAGAGAGAAAGGTGAGAGTAGAGATGGAGGTACTGCCTTCCAGTGAATTTGCTGAAAGATGTATGAGAGTAGTGAGAATAGCCCGAGAGTAGTGAGAATAGCCCGAGTGAGTGAGCCTACTCTCAGCCTGCACATGTAGGTAAGAGAACACAGCAGGGAGGAGGCACTTACCCTTGGTAGTCAGGGTAATCCTTTGATCTCTTCTTTGATTGGTCCCAGGTGGCTGTTCCCCTATTGGGATGTCTCATTTCATTCCTTTTTTATAGTCGTTTTCCATGCCTATTTTTTTTTTTACATAAACCCCCACTATTTAAAAAAATTTGTCCTTGTAATATCCCCTCATCCATCACCCTTGTGGTAAATAAAATAAATTATCATTATTGTTATTATTATTATTATTATTATTATTATTATTATTATTATTATTATTATTATTATTATTATTATT
>JAOPJM010530705.1:0-16953 GCA_027124095.1 Muusoctopus leioderma
CTTCTGCAGTTTCCGTCTACCAAATTCACTCACAAGGCATTGGTCAGCCCGAGGCTATAGTAGAAGACACTTGCCCATGCTGCCACACAGTGGAATAGGTCCCAGGACCATGTGGTTACGAAGCAAATTTCTTAACCATACAGCCATGCCTGTGCCTGACAGCCATATATATATATATATATAACTTGTTATATTTGTATGAGAATTACTGATACATGACATGTATCAGTAATTCTCACTGGCTGTAATATGCAGTGTCATGTACCTTGGACACAAGACTAGCTGTAGCCATTGTTGAACTGAACTCCTGATCTTTCATTGTTAAATCCGGCAGCATTCACTTCTCTCCTCTCTAGTATTATAGAAAAGAAGGTTGTTTTGATTACGGTTCCAGCTCTTCTTTAATTAATAGAATATCTATTACATTGCTTACAATTCTGTTCTCTGCATCTGATAGAATCTTCTCATATTCATCCCAAACAGGCAGCAGCAAATGTCTATCTTGGGAAGTTTTCTCCATCACAAAAACCTATAGGTAGACAAAGGTAATGTTAGTGTTTGTATTTAGACAAGAAACTTTGTTTCAAAGATGGGAATTGTAAAAGTTGCTTTTCCCCATCCCAGGGTATTGGTGATGTCAGAGAAAAGGTTACAATTGAAGACCATAATCTGTCATAGGTCTAATGTTCTATACTAAATAATATACACAATGCTTACTAACAAAAACTGTATCATTACAGACACCTCTTCTGCTGATTATTGTTTATGAACATCTAGTTGAGGCAAGAAATTGCAGGTGGCTGACTCAATAAGGTAGCAGACAACCAGCTAAGAGGTCAGTGGTTTGTATCCTGGCATTATGCTATTGGTAGTTAAAAGTAAATACTGAAAGATGGTATGATTCACTTCAAAAAGTGGCAATGCTATAAATATTGAAATGTTTTGTTGGCTTGCAGTATTTAGTTCAAATCTTCCCAAAGGAAAGGCTACTAGCATACTATCTGTGAGAGGAGTTTTACTACTTATTTGTTTAATATGATAGTAACCAGAGATAAACACTGGCACTAAGAATCCTTTGGATTCTGAAAAGGGTTAGCTTAGTAATGGCACTGCAGTCAAGTTAGTATATAAGCCAGAGAGATAATTGCACTGTATGTACTAGGTAAGTTAATGGCAGAGAATATATGGGAGTACTAACAAGTAGATTAGTTGAAGTAAGTGCAGAAGACTAGTAGTATAAGCATCTGTCAACAGGTAAGAAAGAAAAACAAGCTTTTACACTACCAATTCACATGGGTAAGGATTGAATAGTGAGGGTGTGTATTTAGCATCTGATTTTGTGTTGCCTGGCCAAAAGAATACCAAGGGTGAGTTTGTTCAATATGATTCTGGAAAATTTGGTCTCACAGATGAACTAATGCAAACTTAAAATCGTAACTCATAGAAATAAGCTATTCTGCAGACTCACCCTGCCAATAAACCCACCACAACACTGAAAAGTGAACTTTAAATGATTGATGATAATGATTACTAAAGATATGCTTATAAGTACTACAGGTGAAAACATGTTTCTTACTGAATCTGCATAAGTGTCCAATGGCAACAGTTGCATTATGGCTTTTAGTAACTCTGGTATTTTATGACCTGGAAAAAAAAAAGGAAAAAACTACATATGTGTATTGTGGAAGTCATTTTTAAAAACACACAAAAGCTGATATATTCACTTTATATATATTTCATGAGGTGTCAAAATGTTCGTTGCACCTGCGGCAACCTGGTCACTAGTGGAACTGTGTCAGCAACCAGGTCGCCATGGGTGCAACGAAAATGTTGACACCGCACGAAATAAATATAAAGTGAATATATCAGCTTTTGTATGTTTTTGCGTGGCTAAAATGACTTTTCAACGATGTAATTGCTTCAACACATATATGTGTGTGTGTGTGTGTATATGTAGATATATATATAAATATGTGTATCATCATCATTATCATTTTACGTCCGTGTTTCCATGCTAGCATGGGTTGGACGGAGGTTTCTGGAGGCAGCATTTTACGGTGGATGCATTTCCTGTCACCAACCTTACTGATTGAGTATGGGAATCCTACCACCGAACTACCGAACAGCCGGGCATTTTGTTATGTGGAGGTGTAAACAAACTCACCGGCTGATCGATAAACGGTGTCCATCGATGACAAGCACACGCTTGTGCACGCAAACACATATATATATACACACATTGTATATATATATATGTGCACAGATGCACGGAAACTGTAGAAGCCCGTCGTATATATATATATGTATATGTATGTATGTGTGCGTGTTTGTGTGTGTGTTTGTGCGTGTGTCGTCGCTTGTCGCTGAAACCGACCAGTGAACGTTTGTTTATATTTCTAATAACCAGACGCCCGGCCGTTCAGTGATTCAGTGTTGTGATTCCCATACTGAATCGGTATGGTTGGTGACAGGAAGAGCATCTGACTGTAAAATGCTGCCTCAAGAAAATCTCCGTCCAACCCATGCTAGCTTGGAAAAACGGACGTAAAAAGCGATGATGATATATATATAGGCATGGCTGTGTGGTTCAGAAGTTCATTTTGTAACCATGTGGTTTTGGGCTCTATCCCACTGCGTGTTGTTTGTTCAGCTTAAATTTCATTTCATTAATAGCCCATTAAATGTTCCAAAAGTTCAGCATTTGCTTTTATTTCATGAATATCAAGAAAGGTATTTGGTCTTTTTGTTAGAAACCATTTCTTATTGTGTTATGTAAACTTTGATCAAATAAAGGCACTCACACAAATACATTCATGTACTTTGTTTCTTTTAAATGTTCCTCTTCAGGTGCTGTGTAATATAAATAATTTGATAGGCTTATGATTCTCTTTTTTTTATCAATTAAGGAATGAACTACATATTTAACAAAATATGTAGTTCGTTTAAAATATACTTGCCGTACTGGAAGAAACATGTGTTCCTCTAAGTTGATTGTTTGGATTCTCAGCATCATATTGCCAACTTCTTTGATTTTGGATGAGATCCTGTAAATGCTGTGATATATATTGATAAATAGTTAATATATATTGTATATTACTTCTTCATTTTTATATTCCCTGCCCATGTTCTTTCTTCAGCTGTCAACTTGCAGAGGAACATTAACCACATTGTTTTAACCGGACTCTGAGGCCCTGCAAAAGCAGTAGGCACAGACCCTTCTCCCAGACTAAACTAATAAAAAATAATTTTAAACCAAATATATGATTCTATATTGCAGCTTGTTTCTACAAGGTCCAAAATATTTCATCATATGATGATATCAACAGAAAGCCAGCCAGACCGGCACACCTACATACACAGTTCTTTGACAATGGGAACATCACATTTACCTGGAATGCAGATACTACATGTACATATACTTTATTTCTTGTATCTGGACTAATTTTGAATGTTGTTATTGTATGCATATGTAAAATCTACTTTGTTCAGTAAAGGATAACTCTAAAAATAGAAATGTTGACTATTTGACCTTGTATAAAAGATAGAGTTGTTGATTATGTATATAGTTCTCTCTGCTGTATTATTAGGTACATGATAAAACATGAGAAAAAACCCAACTATGAAATAATTCTTATGTTGAATTTTCATCCCAGAGTAATGAGATGACTTTCTATAAAACCTAAATACATACCTCTATTGAGTACTGCTCCCATATACAGGATAATTCTCCTTTAAAAACATGTATCTTAGATTACATTCAACAGAAAGCCACATACCTTTACTGACAAATTACTCTATTGTATCTTGTTTCTGCCACTTCTAAACTTGCTGTAGCAAACAACTTTCATTTGAACCTGTTTGTTTTACTCTCTGCTTCTTATGATTCATGCTATTTCTCTTTTTAAATTACAATATACCTCCAGTCCTTCATTTTAAGGTCCACCACTATGAGACTTCTTTTTCTCTAATGTCATCCTGAAATATATAAATCTTCCACTCTATAATATATAAATATATAAATCTTCCACTTGCCAAGCTCTTGTATTAACTGCACCAATTTCATTCCTTGCATTATAGTTTTTTAAAACACTCTTGAATATGTCTATTTTGCATGGAGAGCTTGTGTTTAAAAATTTACTAGATCCTTAAATGTCTTTCCATATGATTTATAATGCTAAATCCTTTGATCAATATTGATTATTTAATATCACCATCTTTATCCTTCTTATCATCACTGACATCATGATTGAACTAACATCTGATTCTCCATACTGACACTGACCTGCAATCTAGTATCTTTGCATGATTCTTAATCATGCATTATCTTGTTTGAAAGGACTATACTAAGTTCTACGCTGTCACTTTCAAGGGTTTCCTTAGTTTTCCTTTTCTTTGTGCACACTCTACTACACCCACAAGTTACTTCATCATCCAGCATTATACGTCTATTCCATGTTCAACTTATTTGAAGCTCACATTTAACAAATTGAACTTAGCTGATTCCTCTCTAATTTTTTCATTTCTGTTATCTTTTATGCAAAAATGTTACTATCATACAGCATAATACATCTAAGATATAGATCATATAATCAATTGTACAGAGAGACAGAATCCTTTTGTTGTCAATAAAGTGTGCTGTTCCCTAAACCAGCCACCTTCAACTCCAGGCACTCTGCTATATCTAACTTCACTTCTAGAAATAATTATCTCATTTAAGTGATAAACCATTCATTTAAGTAAACCATTCACTTAAGTAAACCATTCACTTAAGTAAACCATCCAAGGAGTCCATAATCTTCAGTTTTTGGTCACTTGTCTGACTGTATCTGGTGTACAGAAATGTTTAATTCCTTAATTGTCTTCCTGTGATCCCATGCAACATTTGTGTACCTATTTGTTACATCTGCCATCTCCTTTCCTGCTCAACTGAACATGATCTTTTGTTAAAACTGTGGAGGCTCATGCCACTGCTTTATTATTGAAAATTGGAATTATCTAAAATAATCAGGACAAGTCACTAAAGTTTGATTTACACTTAAGGTTAAAAAAATAAACTTTATTTATTCAGGTTTCAATAGCCAAACAAACTAGGCAACTAATGGTAGCATTAGATGCAAACTAGTACACGTAGATTTCAGATCTTTTTAAGCATTCCCTCTAAAAAATTTCTGATGAAGTCGATTGGAACTTAACAGTCTAAATTTTCAAGTATTTTAGTTAATTTAATGTTCTTCTCTGAAAAAGAGCTCAGGTTATACAAGATTTTCATCATTATTGTCTTTGATTTTGACTCTAATCTCAAATTAATTAAATATGTTTTTTTAAATTTTTACAGCAATCAAGTATTTACGTGGTTTCCTCTTAAATATGACTTCACTTCATAGTGCATGTCTAGAGAGTGAATCTCACATTCTTCGGGCATTTATGTACACAAACAAAAGTCAAATTGAAAAATACAAAGATGTATGTATATTTTATTCACTATTTTTATTCTTTTTCCACCTGAGAAATAATTTTTCAACAAGTTTAGTGGCTCTTTAATTATAATTATATTACAATTAATGACTGTCTCTTCACAGACCTTTGCAGTCCATTAGGCAGGTGTTTATCTCCAGTTTCTGTAAATTTTTCCCCTAGATATGATACCAGTTTATCCCCTGTAACCTTTTCCAGCACTGCAAGCTCTTCAATTTTACAGTACAACTCCTTACATTAGTGAATTATATCACCATATGGTACCTACTTAGAGTTAGATGAATTAAGCCATTGTGAGTCAAGTGTCTTGACCATAGACAGAGCACAGTGTTGTTGATAGGATATTCACTACTGACCTCAACTGGTGTGCAATATTTTATCAACTTGATCAAGTATGCTATTATAATTATTAATGAATGTCTAATTTCTGTTCATATAAGCTTTGTGGAAGCAAAAGATTTGAACTTTTGTTTTCCTTTTTGTGGTAGGACCTGTTTAGTTTACAACTGAAACATCTCAGTCCAAGAATCTGGAGATTAGATCTGCATTCATTGCCATTGCCCACAGCTAACTGTTGCCAAAATGTGAGCATCAAATACTAGTCTTGCTGCCCAACGGCTAGGGTAAATAAACATCTTCATATTGAATAATTTTGGTTATTTTCAAGAGACATAGGAGTCAAGTTATTACATGTGGAAAAGAAACTCCGTGTTTGACTTCTAACCATGTTCACATTTAGCATTTCATTATTATTAATGCAATATATTTTGGTTGCCCTGAAAATACATGGACTGCGGCCATGCTGGGGCACCGCCTTGAGCTTGGGCACCGCCTTGAGGTTTTGTAATGGGCAAGTTGTTGAGGTTGTGTTATGGGCATGAGGTACCCTTTACCACAACTACCTCCAGATCATACTTGGGCAAGAGCAGACCTGTAAGCATTTCTTAAAACCTCAACTGCAGATGAATAGATAATAACTGACATAATTTCTAGTTTTAACATTTAGACATCAAATATACAGTTGAGTTAATTAACTGAGTGGAATTTGCCACCTGTATTCAAGATAGCCTGTGTGATGTGTTTGAGCCAAAAAGTTTCTGACTGCATATATAAACTTGTGAGAATGAAAATCTATTCCAAAAGGTTGGTGTTAAATTGGAAATGTGTGTTTGAGTTTAATGTCAGGCTGCTTGTCTTTTCTATAGTATCATGAAAGTAGCCTGTATAGGGGATGGATTACTTTTCTGATGGTAAAAGAAGAAAAAAGGTGGTTGACTGAGCTTTTGACAATACCTATAACAACATTGAAGTATTCTCACATATCTGGGACAATGATGCTCTACATATACAAACATCCTAGCCTTCATCCAAAAGAAGTCATCCAGTTGATTGGCAAAAATTCACTCACCAATATGCTACAACAACTAGCTCACAGACATGTTGTTTATTCTCTTTGTCTCTTCTACTACTACTATAATGGCCTATGCTCCTCTGTACCAGCAAGCTGTGTACTGTCTTCACCCAACTCCACCCAATGCATTTGCTTCACCTTGTCCTTCCTACATTGTCTCATTCCTGAAACCCCACACTAGAGGAGACATCACAGGCATAGATATAAGGACGTATAGCTAAAAACGGTTTCAGATTAAGGTTGCATGAAGCTGACAGGACTCTTTTATCATGATGTTTATGTGTTTGAGTGTTATGCTTTAAACAACCTTAACTATGAAACGAAATTGAAGATATAATCACTAGATATATCAAATAAACAGTCCTGCAACACTACACTTTTTTGAACATCACACAGCCTTCAAACTCACTACAAATTCTATATCGTAGAATCTCTGATGATGACTACACATCTATAACATTGCCAAAATTACATGCCAAAGTTTTCAGGGTGAGAAAATACTTCAGCTCTGAACAGTTGTTAATCCTTTACAAGGTACAAGTGGATTACTCACATAAATGGGGCAGAGTACCTTTTGCACATACAAACACTTTAGATCACATGCCCAAGCCATGAAATTAATATTCAAGCCTTCACTTACTAGATCACTGTAATCACTAACACACTGACATTTCTTCTCTGCCTCATCTACCATTATTACAACAGTATCTCCTCCTCTAAATTAGCAATACAAGCCCACTCATTGCACCTGCTTCTTCTCCTCTCATCATCCCTATTATGTCTAACCTTATCCTTCTAATCCTGTAAAAAGCACTTAGTCAAATTCTTCCTTCCTAAACTGCAACCTCTGGAACTACTTCCTTACCCATATTTTCCTACTGGCATCAACCAACAGAATTTTCAGTTAAACATCAACTGCATCAACCTCACCAGCATGGGTATGCCTGAAAGTCTATCAGCACATCCTCTCTTCCTTCAATGAACAAATATAAAACAAGTCCACTTAGATGCTAAATACTGCATCTTCTTCAGTCAAAAACTACTTTCTGTTTTCTTAGTGTCAAGATCATGCCATACATTGTTTCCAAGAAAAGGAATTGAAGTTCACATAAATTTCAAAACCATACTATTAACATTAAAAATGCATAAAACAATGTTTTAGGAAACTATTATTTAGAAAAAAAAATTTTTTTCAACTTACTTTTATAAAAGAAGCATTTCAGCCCAGTTAATAAAATGCAGATGGTGACTATAACACCCAAAGAAATAATAATATCAGTTATGGTAGTTGAATCTGGTGTTGGAATTTCAGGACACGGATCTGAAATATAAAAACAAAGCACAGCTTCTAAGACATATTCATATTAATTACTATTTTATTTTGGAAATTTTACACTTAGTGTGAGACTTTAATGCTTAGCCCCCTACCCCTCCCCACTAAAATTGTCTTGTTGCATGCATACTAAAGAGCAAATCACATCTGAAGATTTTCTTGCAAAATAGTTCTCTACATCAAGTGAGTGTATTTCTCTGATGAATATTGCTAAAGCTCTTCTGGAAAATTAGCCAATCAAATAATTCTTTGTTTCGCAATTACAGAATGTTTATCTCCATATCTGTTTCTACCAATAGTATCTATTTACAACTACGTGGACGGAGAATTAATTGATTTGGCTATGGAAGCAACAGCAGTAACATGATATGGTCCTTTACCAGGTAATTTGACACTACTCACTCTACCAATCATGAAAATTAGTCAAATACAAAGAAAACTGTCATCATAACAATTGTCTACAGCTGAATCAGTATTCGAATCGTGAAGAATGCCTTCATGCATCACACAGCCCTCAAGCTCTCCCACCACCCAAACTGTAGCTGATCTTTCCAGTCCCTTGCCAAAAGGATCTCCACCAACGAAAGCCTCCACCTTTGCTACCTACTTTGCATCCAAATCCACGCTGCACACACTTGGTATATCTCCTCCAAATCCAAATCTATCCCCTTCCACCTCACCTCACTACCTTGCATATATACACACAAAGTACGAAAGAACCTCCAATCGCTTCAAACCAACAAGGCCACTGGCCCTGATAATGTCCCTTCTATTACCTTCAATCAGTGCACTCAGAGCTAGCCCCGATACTCGCCAAACTCTTTAATCTCTCCCTCTATACGGGGATATACCCTGATTTTTGGAAACACGCTAGTGTGCCCCATCTCCAAGAAGGGCAACCCCTCTGACCCAGCCAACTATTGTCCTACTGCACTCACTTCTAATATCTCAAAGGTAATGAAGACAGCTATTAACAATGACGTCCTCCAGCATCTTGAATATCTCTCTTTTTCATGACCACCAGTACGGTTCCATAAAGCCAGATCTACTGGACACCTACTCACCTATGTCACTCACCAGTGGGTTGTTGGCCTAGAGAAATTTGGTGAAAGCAATGTTGTTGCCTTTGACATCAGCAAAGTTTTCAACCATGTCTGGCATGCGAATCTATTGTCAAAACTGCCCACCCATGGGCTCTATCCGTCTCTCATCTCTTGGATCGGTAGCTTCCTATCAGATCACCCTATTGCGGCATGTACATATGGAGCTCTCTCTATCCCACACTATCAACTCTAGTGTGCCCCAGCGTTTGGATCTGTCCCCCACTCTCTTCCTACTATACATCAATGACCTACTTGCTGTTATGTTCAACAATGCCCACTCTTATGCAGATGACACTACCCTTCATTCTTCACTAATCTGCCCCAACCAAGCATCATTCACATGCAACATAGACACCACATGCCAAACCTTCACTAACTCCATGAATAGATACCTCGAAAGCATCCTCCAATGCGGTGATGCCAATTTTGTCTCTTTCAACAGCAAAATAACACAAACAGTACTCATATCAAGAAAACATCACCGCACCACACCCTCAGCAGCACACAGCTAGTGCCACCATAATCACTCTAAATGCTAGGCCTCACTATCACCAAGGATCTCTCATGGAAAAAGCACATCCTTAACATAGCTTAGACCACATCTCAAAAATACTTCAGCCCTCAACGATTGCTGACACTCTACAAAGCTCAGGTGAGGCTCACAATGGAGTATTGCTCCCACATTTGGGACGGTGCTGCTGCACACAAAGACATCCTAAACCGCATACAGAGAAAGACCACGAGACTGATTGGCATAGAGTCACTCATAGACACACTCCAGCCCCTGGCCCACAGACATGTTGCCTTGTATCTCTGATTTTTCTATCGCTACTACAATGGCCTCTGCTCTTCGGAGATGGCTGGTCTCATGCCACCTCCATTTAGGCACTGCCAACTCACTTGTCTCTCCTCCTCTCATCATCCATGTCGTGTCCGACTCCTCAGGTCCTGCACTAACTCTTACGCTTAGTCCTTCATCCCTGAATTATCTCCCCACCCATATCTTTCCTGCAGGCATTGACTTGCAACAGTTTAAGTACAACATTAACAGCATTAATCTCTCCAGTCTTGGAGGGCCTGTGAAGGTCATGGGTACTGCCACTTCCTCCAGATACAGAAAGTGTATGAATAAAAATCAGAAGCAACAAAAAACACATCAAATTTCTATTTTTATCAATAACAAAGAGGCAGAATCAAAATTAAAAATTATTTAAAAAAAATTACTATCACTTGATTATTAATGATCTTTCTTTAGAAATCTTATTACCCATACATTCTAAAATATACAGAGATGTAAAGAAGATTAGAAATCTCCATAAAAAAAGAAACAACATACAAATGTCGTTGAAGACCTGAAGGACTCATCAGGGCTAATACTTAGCTTTGATTTCATGATGAGAGATGATTCATATAATGGCTAGGACCTTCTTTTATCACAGGTAACATTCCCCAAATATCTGGTAATTTTTCCTGTTATCTAGGTGAACTAAAATCAACTTCCAGCCAAAAGACACAGGGAACAGTTACTGTAGATTTGATATCAAGACCTATGAGTTAGTAGACTAGCCATTTGATATCAAGACCTATGAGTTAGTAGACTAGCCATTTGATATCAAGACCTATGAGTTAGTAGACTAGCCATTTCACCTCTAGGAACTAGATACTTAGATTCTGAGCCCTTAACTTCTAATTGAGTCTTAGGGGCACTGTTGTAACATACAGCATTTCTTGGGCATTTATTTAAATCTGGTGGTGCCCATCCCCTCTCGAGGCCTGACCACAGCCGATTTCTTCCAGAGAAAAAGAGAAAGAGAGAGAAGAATGGACCCCAGTACTGAACTGGTACTTTATCGACCCCCAAAGGAAGAAAGGAAAAGTTGACCATGGCAGGATTTGAACTCAGAGCGCAGAGAGCCGGAACAAATACTGCAAAGCATTCTAACTGACATTTTAACGACTGTCAATTTGCCGCCTAGGAACTAGATAATTAGTCCATAAATCATAAGTTCAAATTCTGCAACAGATATTGTCATATCCCCAGGGTTCAGATAATTGAAATGTAGGAAATATTTGGTGATTTGTCTCCAATATCCCAAAACCAGTCAACCTATTAACCCTAAGCAATTAGATGCAAAATGTTAAAAACAATCTACATACCAATGAAGTCTAAATCTCCTGAACTTGTTACACTGCATGATGTGCAATTTTTGCTCGCGTTGCGACACAGACATCTTGTTTTATTATCTGGAATGGATTCAATTGGCTGTATCTAGAAAAAGAAATTAAATAAATGTTATAAATTCGTCTAATTTAAGATTTCTAAAGTTCTAAGTTCTTTATATTAGATTATTTCAAACATTAAATAAAAGTTTTGAAGATAAAATCTTGGATTAAACAGAGAATACATGTTTACAATTTAAGTGTGCATGCAGATATGAAGTTCATATGAAAGAGAATTCCAAAAGTGAGTAAATGGTAAGAATTGTTCCCATGTCTCCTTGTTAATACTACAACCAATCAAATTCAGTTGTTTATTGAGATCTAATCCTAGTATAGTTCCATGCATATTCTTAATAAACTTATGAACTGCCTCGATCAACCTCCTTATATTCTAACATTGAAATTGGTGACCTTTCAACAATTCATTCAAATCATTTCAGGAACTTACATATAATTCTTTTATGGACTATAAATTCAAGAATTAAACAAAATCTTTGAGGTTTAAGTTAGGATGGAACAGAGAATGCATGTTGGTTAATCTTAGTATTCTTCACAGTTTTTCTTAAATCAACTTAATTTGGCACCATTTTCTTTCATTTGCCATGAGTTATACATTGATAATTTTATCTTTGAATGCATCCCTGTTAGATTTATTGTTATTAAGTTAATCATTTCACAAACATCAGGGACCATAGGCCAGAATTTAATTCTGGTTTCTGTTGTATTAAATAATTGAGAGATAAGAGATAAATCTACATCTGGAGAAACCACTAGTTTTTCACATAACTTCCCCAGAAGATCTGGTGACTGTTCCAGCTAGATGAATGCAAACTTGTACAATAAGTGTCTAGAGACATAATCAAATGCACACAGTAGGTTTTTACCCACGACCCATGGGCTAATTGTTCAATACCTTCCCTGCTTGGCCATTTAACCTTTAGATTTATAGAAGCAGACAATAGTCATTACAAATCACACTTTTAGAGTGCCAGAAGACAGGACAAATTTGCCCTACTGTACTTTCCTCTAATAAAAAAAATTAGTTTATCTTTAAAACAAAAAAAATTATATAAGAAAGAAAAATTTAAATAAAGCCATCCTACCTTTACAGTGTATTTTCCAGAAAAATCACCATTAAAAGTAACAAATGGCTAGAAAACAAAAATGCAAAGTTTGTAATTTTAATTAAGTAAAGAATAGTGAACAAAACATGAGACTATGTTACTAAAAAAGCAAGTTTGTTAAAAGTTTACTTTGACCAACAGTGAGTTGTGTCTTCATGAGAAGATAACATAAAAATATTACTAAGTTGAGACAACAAGATCAAACTGGTTTACATTGTCCTGACCCCCCCCCAAAAAACCCCATGCCAAAGCAAGGTCAAGTGGTTAACAGGCAACTTTCCAAATAGCAAATGTTTTGTGGCTTTTTCTTCTTGTAGACTCATTCATTAAAATTAAAAGTAATTTTTAAAGTAAATTAAAATGTAACTCACGTCTGAGGTTTTATTTATTTCTTTAGAATCAATAGTTTTGTTGCTTTTGTGAAGAGAGATGTTATATTTTCCGAAATTAAATTTTTGTGGAGCTTTTGTGAAATTTATCATCATGTTATGAATAGGATAGCTGTAAGTGATTGCCATTTGACTTTGCCAGCAACCAGGGTTCTTACAATCTGAAAAAAAAAAAAAAGAATGGTGTGAGAGAGAGAGAGTGTGTGTGTGTTTGGATTTACAAATATGACAAAAACTACTCAATAGATGAAATATCTTTATACATTTGTCCAAAAATAAAAGCCCTATTCTTGAAAGAGTATATAGAGGAATTATAAATTCAGTCCATGATAAACAAAACTGCAGGATAACATTAACAATGGTTTTATTTACATTCTCTACCAGTTGATAAATCATTGTAGCTGTGATAAGCTATACTGACCATTATAAATAGTATATATGATATGAGGCTTCCATTTCAACAAGAAAATAATACAGAAAAGATGAATGTTACAAATAAACACAAAGGAGTGAATGTCACTGAGATGAAGATGAAAACAGCACTTTACAAGTTTGTTGATGAATTATCTGTATACATATCTGTATATATATATATATATACAGAGATAGATAGATAGATACAGATATAGTGTATGTCTGTGTATAGTGCAGGTGTACAGCATGGGGAAGAAAGCATACATACTGGTAGAATAGTTCAACACCATTGGTAAATGCTGTTGGCTATGAAAAGGCTAGATGTCTGAGTTGTTGGTAAAAAGTGGCCTGGTCAGCTCACAGTAGTTCTTGTGTGGGCTTGGCTGCAGATCTGCTAGTTGGAGGCATGGCCGTTGAGCTGGTCATTGTTCTGTATAGTGGTATCTGGGTTGCTGGTAAAAGCTGTATCTGAATTAATGATTTCATAGCTGGTCTACTGTCTATCATTGCTATGTCTGTTGCGACTACATCTGCCACAGCAACTGACAGAAACACTGTGACTACTGGTACAAATGAGATGTACAAGCTGATTGGTCAGAAAGGTGATGACATAGGCATGTCTACTGATGCCAGCTTGTCTGGGCAGATGAACAGGTTGGTGCACCAGTTGAATGGTCCAAAAGGTGATAATGTAGGCAATGTCTATTGATGCCAACCTGTCTGGGACATTGTACAGTTGTTTACCAATGCAAACTACAAATTTGTGGATTTATGTTTGTGTCACTAGCACACCACGAATATAACAATGTGAGATATTTGCTACAAATATTTCAGAGGAGTTTCCTTTTATAACAGAGTTTTAAACAATAAACTATGTTAATAGTTTCAAGTTTGTAGTATTAACAATTTTAAAATAACCCTGCTGAAACGACGTATATTTTTGTTGAGAACCAAGTTTCAGTACTGAGAGTTCAGTCATATTTTTTAAAATTATTATTTAGTTCAAGGGGGATAATAATATATTTGCTTATAACATGTGCAGACCCTCCCAAGCTGAGGATGTCAATGAAGTTGATGTTCAGCTTGAACTTCTGTAGGCTGGACATAGGCAGAGAGGGAATTCCCAAGCACTGTGGTTCTGAGTAAGAAGGATTGGAAAAGTGTTTAGTGTGGGATTCAGGGATGAAACAAGTAGGAATGATGAGCAGAGGCAAGGCAAATGCATTAGATTGTGTAATGTTTGTGTTTTGGTGCTGCTGAAGGAAACTAGGTTGTCATGTCCCTAGTGGAAGATGTTTATGAGACTTACAAAAAATGAAATACATACAGACATCTTTCTATAGATGTCAAAAGAGAGATAACCTTCCCATTTCAACCAAAAATGATTTTGGGGGATATGATGTAGTAACATGTATAAAGTGCAGTAATCACAGCAACAATATTTCATCCTCCTGATCAGAATCAGAATTAACAAAAAAGTGTTACATGACACTTTACAATAGTATATATAAAATATGACATTGAGATTAAGCAAACCAAGGAAGCTAGCAAAAACACTTGAGGGAATGGAGTACAATCAACTGTTCTAAATTTTATGAGTCCTGTCAACTTCATGCAACCTTAACCTGAAACCGTTTTGAGCACTGCTTATTTCCTTTAGCTATAAGTCCTTATATCTATGCCTGTGATGTCTCCTCTAGTGTGGGGTTTCAGGAATGAGACAATGTAGGAAGGACAAGTGGAAGTGAGGCAAATGCATTGGGTGGACTTGGTTGAAGACAGTACACAGCTTGCTGGTACAGAGGAGCATAGGCCATTATAGTAGTAGTAGAAGAGACAAAGAGAATAAACAACATGTCTGTGAGCTAGTTGTTGTAGCATATTGGTGAGTGAATTTTTGCCAATCAACTGGATGACCTCTTTTGGATGAAGGCTAGGATGTTTGTATATGTAGAGCATCATTGTCCCAGATATGTGAGAATACTCCAATGTTGTTATAGGTATTGTCAAAAGCTCAGTCAACCACTTTTTCTTCTTCTTTTACCATCAGAAAAGTAATCCATCCCCTATACAGGCTACTTTCATGATGCTATAGAAAAGACAAGCAGCCTGACATTAAACTCAAACACACATCCCCAATTTAACACCAACTCAAAGGTGTTAATCAAAGGTGTTCCAGCCATGACCATCCTATCTTTTACTCAGACATAGTGTATCTACAACTAAATTATCCACTGCATCCTCCAACTTTCTATTGTTAGACCGTAGGGTGTGATCTGAGGGAGATTTGGCTACTTTTTCTATCAGGCTGAACAACCACATACAGACTTCTCTTATGCCTAACATTACACTCCCCCTAAAAAGAAGATAAAAATATGGCCATAGTGAGTTATTGCGACACCAATACTAATTGTCCAAGTAGAAAGGAAAGGGAATTTTAATGAAGACATAAAATGAGGCTGAGGTTCATCAGAGTAGGGTGTTGTTGTTGTTATTGTTGTGTAGCCCCAATCAGCTCTGATCAAACAGATCTATAGCATATTAGTAGTTGACCAAATGGCTAGGTAGATCATGCAAATCTGATGTTCCAGATATATCTTACCTCTGCCTAGCTGAGAGCCATACTGCACATTCTGACATGTATTGGAGAATCGTATGGGGTGCATGCAGTCTGACAGTCTAATCATGTTGTATTCTCTCCACTGTCCAGTCTATTTCTGTATGCCTGTAGATTCTGGTGATGGCCACAATGGTGGCTTGCAAGGTGGATTTGGTCAGAGTATGACAGCTGATGTTCCTCTCTATTTATTATTATTGGTGTGCATTCCTGCATAGTGTTTGGAGTTATTGATGCTGAAGATATTTCTGTGTGAATGGGTTTTTGTTTTATCTTTGTCTAGGTTGAGTTGGAGAGATAATGTTTTTAGGATGCTTTTGTAGTAGTGTTCTGAGGTTTTATATATGTGTCTGGATATTTGGAGGTGATTATTTTCACGTAGTGGCAAGGCCTGTGAGAGATGACATTTACTACAACAACAAATTATACATGTCGCACATCCAGGTGGTCTTCCATTTTTAATAATTTTTGTTGTTGTGTAGATTGTTATTGTTGTTGTTTAGCCACAGATCAACACTGATTGAGCAGACTTACGATCAAAGGCATACCAGCCATGACCATCCTGTCTCTTTAGGGATATCTAGGACTTCATTATCTAATGTGTCCTTCCCTTTTTTAAGATGATGGGTTGTGATTTGATGGTGATTTGGCTGCTGTCAAGCAATCATTTAGTGGCTTCCTTGTTAGCTCAAGCTCCCTTGTCTCTGGGTGTGGTCTGTATACAACCTGTGATGATGAGAAGTGTTCTGTTTTGTGTTCTTTGTCCTTTATTGTGGAGAGATTGGGGTCCCATAATAATGGATCTCCGTCTGAATCAGACGATGAGTGTTCAGTTGTTCGATCAACTGAACTACCAACTCACTGAAT
>JAOPJM010530706.1:0-10191 GCA_027124095.1 Muusoctopus leioderma
GATGACAGCCAAGCAGCCACGACTACGACGACGCACCGCCAACCCGCTCAGTACCTCCGAACCTTACACGACTACGGTTCATATTGAGCCTCTAAATACATATATTGTATATATATATATATATCATGGTCGTGTTATCTATAATTGTAAGGTAAACTTTCTATCCTTTTGCATACATCCATTGAATAATTAGCAGGACATCCCGATCTGCTATAGGGACATTGGAGTATTTTGTCGATTCAATTCTTCTAGAATGAAAACAAATATGCATAGTCTACAATGCTCTTTAAGTGCCGACCGACGTTCAGTTTAGGTAAGCTGGGATTTGAAGACTGACTCTTTTCGTGATGGTGTACGACTTCCATAACTCAGAAGAAAGCTTCATTTCACCTCTCCCTCAGTTGATTAGTGAAGTGGAGCTAAGATACACCTGGTGTGAAGACCAACTTCGAGTTTCTAATATGTGTGATCCCAGAGGCGTAGCAAGAAGAGGGCGAGGTGGGCAGTCGCCCCGGGCGCAGGTGTGAAGGGCACAACATTTCCTCTGGCTTAGCATGCCTATTAAATAAGGTAGATGCATCAAAAGTGTTTTTTCCACGGTCGATGATCCCTTTCATACAGTTTTGTACAAGCGATAGATTTAGTTCTTGTAATAGTTTGAGTTTACAGAGTAAGAGTTGCCTACCAGTATTTATTTCAGTTTCTCTACGTTGTATGCGACACTCTAGCTACAAGGTGCGATGGCCTAGTGGTTAGGGTGTCAGTCTCACGATCACAAGGTCGTGGGTTCGATTCCCGGACCGGGCGGCGCGCTGTATCTTCATTTCATTTCACGTTGCTCCAAACCACTCAGCTGAAGAAATGAGTACCTGCAGCAGCAGCAGCTGGGAGCTAACCTTGTGACGAACTGGCGTCCCGTCCAGGTAGGCGTCCCGTCCAGGTAGGCGTCCCGTCCAGGTAGGCGTCCCGTCCAGGTAGGAGTCGCGTTCGGGTAGATGGAACTCGTCATCCAGAAAGGCACTTCATCTAAGAGAGGGAAAACTCTGATCTCAAACCTCCGCTGCTTTGCAGCTGTACCCACTCATGGGAAAGGCTTCGGGAGTAAACCCTGAGGGCAAATCTAGTGCTGGAGTCCCTAATGCAGTCCGACGTTGTTCTCAACTTAGTTCTGGCAACTTCTGCGACAACACTGGTGCCAAGCTGTATTGGCCCTTGCCCTTCCCTTGGACAATATCAGTGGCGTGCAGAGGGGGGGGGAAGACTTGCAGGATGGGCAACTGCTGGTCTTCCATACTGACCCTATCCAGGCCTGTGATCTGGAGAGGACACTCACCGCGACGGACCAACACGGAAAGCAGCAGTCTACCGCTTATAAACCGCACTTAATTTGCGTAGAGCAAGGTGCCAGGGGCTGCTTGCGATGGATGGAGAGGCCATCGTGTCCCACTGGACAGCTACCGCCCGCCTCAAACTGGGCAGACCCCCCCCCCCCAGCCAATAAGGTGTTATCCCACCACAGTCCGCTTGCTCCACTGGATGCGTGGGGCTTACGGATACATGTAGCCCGAACTGTGGACGGTAAAAAACTGAACCAGGCGCAAAAAGAAAAAAAGAATACAAAATAAGAAGCCAGCACTGAGATTAGGATGCTGGAATGTACGTACCATGAACACTGGTATATCAGATAACCTTCAAAAGATCAGTGATATGCGAAAGACAGCGGTGATTAACAACTCTACGTGAAAGAAAGTATACCTTCTTTTGGCAGGGGGAGGGCTCTGACGAGACCAGAGGGCATGGCATTTGTTTCGTAGTGAGGAATTCGCTGCTGAAGATAGTGTGGCCCAGCTAGAGAGGGACGGAGCGGATTTTCTCACCTCGACTCCACACATCCAATGGGCCTGTCAACCTTGTTAGTGTCTATGCCACAAACATCCACTCTACACAAGACACAATGAACGAGTTCTACATCATCTCTCAAGGATAATACAGGAGATCCAAGCCAGGAATAGCTTCTGCTGCTTGGCGACTTCAACGCCAGAGTGGGCGCTGACCACGACTCTTGGCCAAGCTGCCTGGGGCGGCGGCATGTGATTAGTATTATAAATGACAATGGACAACAATTTCTCGAGCTTTGCACGCCCCACAAATTGTGTATCACCAATACCTACTTCCAGACTAAAGCACAGCACAAAATATCTTGGAGACATTCCCGCTCCAAACACTGGCACCAACTAGACCTCATAATCACGCCGCCACCCGAGAAACGTGCTCATGATTCTATCCTTTCAGAGTGCCAACTGCAACTCAGATCACTCTTTTTGTTTGTTTGCTGCAAGATCAAACTTCAGCCAAAGAAGATGAACTACATCAGGCCTCCAGGTAGATAGCGCATCGACGCCAATAAGACACAACACCCAGACAAAGTGGCGGAGTTCATCAAGTCACTTGAGAATGCTCTCCTTGTAGACCCACCAAAAGGAGATGCTCGATCGAGATGGGCCTCTCTTATTGACACCGCACTGCACTCAAAGCTTTCATGAAGAAACATGGCAAGACAAAGGACTAGTTTGAAGCGAGCTATAGCAAGCCCACTCCTGTCATCGAGCTAAAGCGTGCTGCACTACTAGAACATGAACGATACAGGCAACCCTGCAAACACTAAGAACAGTAAGAAGCAAAAACAACATCTTAGACAGCGCACTAGCTGCCGTGGAATGCCAGCCTGTCATGGAGGAATTGGATGCATTGCTAACTGTCGAAGAGCTGAGTAAAGACATTGACAGTCTACCCAGCGGAAAGGCACCAGGATTGGATGGCATTTCACCAGAGGCCATCAGGTGTGCAAAGGGCGTCCCGTTAAACTACCTACACGAACTACTGTGTAAGTGCTGGAAAGAAGGAGCAGTGAGACAAGGCATGAGAGACTGCAATATTGTCACCCTGTATAAGAACAAAAGGGACAGAAGCGACTAATAACTACAAGTGAATTTGTTTGCTGAGCATCTTTGGGAAGATATTCGCCCGCGTGGTCCTGAACAGACTGCAGAAAATTGCTGAAAGCATATACCCTGAGTTTCAGTGTGGCTTCAGGTCAAAACACTCCACAATCGACAATCGAATGTAGAGAGCAAAGACAACCACTCTACGTTGCTGTCATCGACCTTACGAAAGCCTTCGACCCTCTGAGTAGAGACGGCCTGTTCAAAATCCTTGCTAAGATTGGTTGTCCTTCGAGGCTCCTTGGGATAGTTCAGTCATTCCACTCAGACATGAAGGGCGTTGTTCAGTTTTGACGGCTCTTCGGAAGCCTTTAACATCCGCAGTGGTGTGAAACAGGGCCGTGTGCTTGCTCCTACCCTGTTTAGCACCTTTTTGCTGTCGTGGTGAAACACATCTTTGGAACACCAACTGATAGTGTTTATCTCCACACAATATCAGACGGGAAGCTGCTTCAGTCTGTCTCGACTTCGGGTGAAATCCAAAGTCCGTGAAGTATGCAGACGACGCGGCACTTGCAACACACTCTGATGAGCAACTGCAACTCCCTATGCACAACTTCTCAAGAGCCTGCCAGAACTTGAGCTTGACCATCAGTCTGGAGAAGACCAAAGTGTTGATTGAGTCAATGCGTTGAGTAGCCTCCTGCCATCACTATCAATAATTGTGAGCTGGAGGTAGACGAGTTCACATACGTTGGCTCCACCATCACGAACAGCCTCTCTCTGGAGTCTGAGATCAACAGACGTATCGGAAAAGCATCTTCAACACTAACCAGGTTGACAAAGAGAGTCTTCAAGAACAGCAAGCTAACGACGAACACCAAGGTTGCAGTCTACAGAGCTTGCGTCCTCACTACACTGCTTTACAGCAACGGGACCTGGAGCCTCAACTCCAGATAAAGGCGACTTCCCAATGCCCTTCCACCTTCGCAGCCTGAGACGCATCCCGGATATCAAGTGGACCGGTCGAGTCACCAACAATGAGGTACTGGCCCACATCCAGGCACCTGGCCTCCCCCTCCTGCTCCACAATGACGTCTCCGTTGGTTAGGTCACATACACCGTATGTCAGATGGGAGGATGCCGAAAGACCTGCTGGCCCCCGGAAAGAGAACACAAGGGTGACCTCATCTTCGTTTCAAAGATGTCTGCGAGAGACACATGAAGTCACTGAACATAAATGTTGAAAGGTAGGAAGACATCGCGAGCGATCGCTCCCATTGGAGGCTGGAATTAGGTAGGGGTTAAAAAGGACGAGAGAAAAGCGCACTCGACGAAAAAACAACACCGGGACAAGACTGGCAGACACTACCTTCAAATACAGTCGTTGCAGCCGAACCTGTTACTCCTATGTGGGCCTTTACAGCCACAACAGTCTGCTCTGCTAACAAGACCAAAGCAAGACTTTCCAGGCGTAGATCCATTGTCTCGTTTGACTAACGGAAGCCAACGACGACGTTCTGTGTTCAAATCCCTAGGCATTTTAATCGACTCAGTGATGTTGTCATTGTTGTTGATAAACCGCAAGTCATCTTTGATAGAACAGATCTATGATCAAAGGCGTTCCAGCCGTGACCATCCCATCCTTTATTCTGACATACTTTGTTTAGGACTACATTGTCCAGTGGGCTCTTCCTTTTTTTTAAAGATTGTAGTGTGAGATTTGAGGGAAATTTGGCTGCTAATTTGTGCAGGTCGAGTGACCGCGTCGAGGCTTCCTTCCTGAGATCGATAAAATAAGTACCAGGCATATACTAGGATCGATTCAATCGACTTTATCACGTGACAGCAAATTTGTGGCTTCGTGCCACTGTAGGGAATCAATCTATGGCACACACACACACACACACACACACACACACACGTGGAATAGAACACTTGACATACACTTGCCAACTAACCCACAACAAGTCAACAAGTAAGCCTCTACATGGTCGCTCGACCTGATAGAAATAGCAACCAGATCTCCCTCAAATCGCACACATTGAAAAATGTGGTCCTAGGTTCCTTGCACATAGGAAAAATATAGAATGGTCACGGCTGGGGTGTTTTTGATCATAGGTCTGCCCGATGAGAGCTGACCAGAACAACAACAACAAACCCACATTTACAAATATCCTCTCACAAATGCATTATTCCTTCCTTCCTTCCTTCCTTCCTTCCTCGACTGTTTATCTGTCCCCCCACCCCCTCTCTTATTCACCCTCCTCTTTCTCTCTGTGCACCATTCACCATCCTCTCTCTTTTTTGTCTCTCTCTGTACTAGTCACCTCCTATCTCCCTCTTTCTCTCTCTCGCTCTGTTCCATTCCCCTCCCTCTCTCTGCACCACCATTCACACTCTTCCCCTCTCTTTCTCCGTACCATTCACTCTCATTTCTCTCACTCCCCCCCAGATACACTCCTCCCCTCTCTCTGCACCATTCACCCTCCTCCTCTCTCTCTGCACCATTCACCCTCCTCCTCTCTCTGTACTATTCACCCCTCCCCCTCCCCCCTCTCTTTGCACCATTCATCCTTCTCTCTCCATCTGTGCACCATTGACACTCCCCCCTCTCTCTCTCTCTGCACAACTGACACTCCTCTCTCTCCCCACAACTGACACTCCTCTCTCTCTCTCTCTCTGCACCATTGGCGCTCCTCTCCTCTCCTCTCTTTCTCTCTCTCTCTCCCTGTCTATACCATTAACTTTTCTCTCGCCCTCTCCCTCTCCCCGTTCCTCCATTTACTCTTTTACCTTTTCTCTCTCTAACTTTACAGTAGTTCCCATCGATGTTACTTGACCCTTCACACGTCCATACGGCGGCAATATTTCACCTTCAACTGAATGACACAAATTAATATTACTTGAAATTCGAACGACAGAAAACAACAACAACAACAACAGCAACAAAAACGTGTCTTATCTCGCCTCACAAAATTCTGTCTGTTCAGGGATAGGTCCACATTGAATGTGAACGTTACAAAACTGTTTTTAATCTGCTCTTGAAACATTTTGATAAATGGCTATTCGGGTCACAGAGAGATGAAAACAAAATTAAAATTCTTCTGGAAAAAAAAAAATGTCAGCACTTTGACATTTGAGGATATAAAAAATGCACATTCTTGTGCAGTTGAAGTATTTATAGTTGTTAAATAACACTTGTGTCAGTAGTTGATGTAATATACTGACATTAATCTGTGTTGTTGTTCTTCTAATGGATTTTATATTACGGTTGTTAGAAACAAATGTTAAGAAATTAAATGAAAGCAGTTAGGACTGTTGCCAGTGTCCACTCTCATATCTTTAATAAAGTTAAATCTACTTTGAAAACATTTTGCCTTATTTATTATTTTGTTTTATTTTATTTCATTTTTTTACTTTTTTAGAAGACGTTCAAAATGACGTTAGTCTTGAAGAACTTCCTAATCTTATATGTAAGATTCAAATCCTTCCTTTCAGCTTGTAAAATTTCCGCTTTGAAAACAGTCGTGTGAAAGAAGGAGTGTACTATCTATTATCGTATAAGAAATTATCTGCTTTTATTACGACATCAGTTGTTTATGGACGTCATCCTTCCTCTTTCAATTAAGCCAGAAGTAAACAAACTTAGTTTAAAGATATAGAGTGCTAGTAAGATAAGATGAATTATTAGTTTAGATTTAAAAAAAGAGAAAAGAAAAGAAAAAAAAACGAAATCAATTTTAGAAATTATAGATGCCATAGGAAACTGGAACATTCCCATCTTCAAAAGGAAGCTATACTAAATTGTTATCAAACACAATTTCTTTTCTATTATTGAAAATGTAATATCGATTTGGTCGTCGATAAACTGGGTTTATTTCTTATCTAAAGCTATAAACAATTTAATGTCCGAAAGTTTGATGTCTTTTTTTTATTCCCCGAAGATCTACATTCTGCTTTCCAGTGAAACGATGTTTCACAAAAAAAATCTTTGTATGGAGGTTTAATCTAAGATTCATAGATAGTTGGACATACTTGATCTAATAAGTTTACAAGTAATCTATTTACTTGAACACGTTTTTGTAGTGACCTAATGCACATGGGATATCCATTGTTTGTTAGTAGCGTTAAAAATGAATGGCTTATCTCATTAAATTATACAATCCAGATGTCAAGGACGAAACTATACAGCTTTTTGAGACACTAAACGACTGCGCTTAAATTTCAAAAGAGGAATTCCTGAAAATTCAAAATAAAAATAAAATACCGACAAATCTAAGGAGCTAGGTAAATAGAAGACATAAATTTAGGAAGAAACTACGTTGGAAGTCACAGAGATGAATTGAAATTAAATACAAAATTACGAGAAGATTTTTGCGAACACGTTTTATTTAACCTACACAAATTTGGAGATCACATAACAAGTACATGAGTTTTGATATAGATTGGTGTGTTTCGATAGAATGGTGTTCATAGTGGCTTGAAATCTCTTCTGTGGCAACATTGCTATTGTTATCCACAATTATTTGACCATATATGAAGCTTTTACAGCTACGATCGGATTCGAACTCAAACCTGTAAGAAATCAAATATTCATACATAGAATTATTTTATTGGTACAGTACTTCATCATTTTAGAGGAGAATATTTGATTGTGTGATGTTCATGCCTTTTTCGACGAAAGTAAAGGAAAGAGCTATGCACGGGAATCGAAACTGAGAGTTTGATTTCACTTACAAATAACTTGCCCGAAAGGTTATGCTTAAATTCTGATGGAGTTTGAACACCATATGAAGCAACGAACTAGACGCATTAAAGTATCCAGCTAGCTTTCTACTCTTTTGCACCATTCACATACTAACCCTATTGTGTTACAATAGAAAATATGGTTAAGAAGTTCGTTTCGCAATCACGAGGTCCTTGGTTCGATCCCAATGCGTGACATCTTGGGCAAGTGTCTTTACCATAGCCTCGGGCCAACCCAAGCCTTGTGAGTGAAATTGGGTTGACGGAAACTGTGTGGAAACTCGTCGAATGGATTGTATCTGTAATTCAAAGGGCCAGCATTGTCACACTGTGTCACACTGATTCTGCCTGAGTCAAATGTACACGTATCTGTGGAATACTCAGCCACTTACACGCTAATTTAATGAGCCGGCAGTTCAATTGATCGAACAACTGAACACTCAACATCTGGAATCTAGACGGAGATCCATCCGTTGACAATAGAAAATATTCTTCTAAGCATGACATGTCAAATTTGTGGTCATTCTACCTTTGGTATTTAATTGATGCTAAGTAAACTGAGGCTTGAAGTATTCACAACCTTTGTAAAAGTATTAAGCTGAAACAGTAGAAACCGAGAAAATTATTGATGGTCGATGTCGGCAAACAGTAAATACAAAAAGTTTCACAAAGCGGAATAATTTGACGTTTCGGACAGAACCGTTCGTAGGTGAGAGACGAAATGTTTAGTAGCAGTGGTGAACAAATAGATTGGGAGTTGTGAGAATGAGACAAACAAAAAATTAATAGTGAATAATAAGGGACAATTAGGGTAAGGTAACAAGAGGACACTGATGTTAGCGAGAGAACAACGGCTAAAGCAAATAGTTAATCAACATGAATGCTGGTAAAGTTGAAGTGAGACAGAGAAAAAAACGGGCAGGCGAGTGGGCTAAGATCAAAAGAAGGGGGTGAACAGTGACGAAAAATTAACGCCTGACTCTCTCGTCGAGAGAGAGAGAGAGAGAGGTTCACCATATGAAGGTGACTATTGCAACACTATAAGAATCGCTTGAAACAAATAACAAAATGCTCGCTTATGTAATCCTATATACATATCTACTATCAAACCATCTAGCGCAGAGATAAAAATTATTTACCTTCTTGTAATACACAGTAGAGGGAATATCTATTTTTTCTTGAGTACAAAACAATTAAAAAGTCAAGGATAGTAGTTTAATTAATCTTTAGCTTAACTGATTAGATATTCTTATCCCGTTGAATATATTCACCTTGTTGAATATGCATTCGATTTCATAATGATCCACTCTGAAGTCGAGTTACTTCGCTTCAAATTTTACCCACGCAGCCATTAAGTTACTTACCAGGTGTTAAACATTTGATATGCTTCTTGATAATAATTCTGTTTTGTTTCAAGACAAACATAGTAAACAAAAATAACAATTTGAGTTTAATTGATGGATTACTTCTTTAGCTTCTAAAAGAATGCCTTAGATGCCGTTTTCTTTTTAGAATATCTTGAATAATAAAACCTAATAATAATAACTGTCTTCTCTCTAGTGGCCATGGAAAGAATTTTCTCCTTAGCACGGAAAAATAGTGAAACACTAATCAGTTATATAATGCTTCTGCTGCTTACAGTGGTGAGCTGTACCCTACTTATGTCATCTGCGCCATCGTTCGACCCGCTAGAAATAGCAGTCAAATCTTCCTCAAATCACACCTTACAGTCTTTTTTTTAAAGGACACATTGGATAATGTAATTCTAGATACGCTGTGTCTCAATAAAAGACGGGATGGTCAGGGCTGGAGTGCCTTTGACTATAAGTCTGTTCGATCTGGGTCTAAATAACAACAACAACTTACAGAAGCTTCTATGTCGTCGCTCGAACTGCTAGTAATAGTTGCCAAATATCCCTCAAATCATATCACATTGTCTTAAAAAGGAAAGGACACATTGGATAATGCAGTCCTAGATGAACTGGAAAAAATAAAGATGGGATGGTCATGGTTAGATCAGGGGTGACATGGACCTAAGCAACAACTTAGCGATAATTATATGTTATTTACAACAATGTGGTCCCTCTACCTGCTAGAAATAGCAACTAAATTCCCACCAAACAACACCTTACCATCTTCAAAAATGTAAGAACATATGAGATAATGTAGTCCGAAAATAAGATGGGATGGTCATGGTTGGAACGTTTTAATCATAGGTCTGCTCAATCAGAGCTAACCTACAACAACAAAAACAACAACAACAACGACTTACAACTAATTATCTATGTCATCTAATTACATGTAGGTGGTCCGCGGCATTGAGAAATAAGTATCTTTGCCAGGTGTGCAATGACCTACGATAGTTGTAATTTCCTTTTGGAATCAAATCTAGAATTTAAAAGAAACAAACATTCCGAAGAACTTGTAGTGATTTATACTGCTTGATAAATCAAACACCATAAACAGGTTTTTCTGCCGTCAAGCAAAGATGCGGACGTAG
>JAOPJM010530714.1:0-10191 GCA_027124095.1 Muusoctopus leioderma
TTAAAGCCGTTTTGAATAAAAACAGGGGAGAAAACTGCGGCCGGATAAAGCCGTTTTGAATGCTAAAGGGTTAAGCAATGTCAACAATAAAGACCATGTGGAGATAGACACATACACATGCACACACACATATATATACGACGGGCTTCTGCTCAGTTTCCATCTACCAATTTCACTCAAAAGTAATTGGTCAGACTGAGGCTATAGTAGAAGGTACTTGGCCAAGGTGCCATGTAATGGGATAGAGCCCGGAACCAGGTGGTTATGAAGCGAACTTCTCAACCAGGCAGCCATACCTGTGCCTAAATGTTATAATTTGGAAACCCATTATACTTAACATCCTGTAGGACACAGTTCCACACGATACCACATCATTATATTGATATGAATCATTGAACTATATATATATAGTGAAAGTGAAATATTTTTGTGTCAAAATGCCTCAAGCAATTGTATTTCTTATCTATAAATTTCATAATAAATAAGTTGCAAAAAACCCGTTTGGGGGCAATTTCTGCTCAATCATTACATGACTTAGAAAATCTTTTACAGGATGTTAAGAGTTTGAAATTTAAGAAAAAATAAGGAAAAAAATTGATAACACTATCCCTATTTCAAAATTGCCATTGTTAATCCCCATTACAAATTTCAAGTTTTGGTGGCAAGACAATAAATACCTCTCACTTATAATATCTTTCTTTCTATTCAGGTAGGTCAAAGAAAAAAATATATATCTCCATTTGCCATCTTTGACTATACCCTGCAATTAAAGGAAAGCCTAGGAAAAATTGAAAATTTCTTGCCAGAAATGTGGAAGCACAAGTAAATCCAAAGACCCAGTATTTAATGTCATTACAAATCTAATAATGAATAAAATTTTAAAAATTCCAAGTATACAAATAGGGATGTGGTGTTACTTACAGCCAAATGGGTTGGTGCTTTTAAATGTGATATTCAGGGGAAAGTTCCAGACATGTATTTGGCGTCTGTCTGGACTTTTCTTTGTCACCTGGGTAATACCCTCCTCCAAACCCTGAAAAAATTTAAAAAAAAAAAAAAGCGACCACCTTGAGAAAAAATTAGGGTCACATTGGATAATGCAGTCTGAAAAAAAAGTTAAGATGGTCATAGCTGGAATGCCTTCAATCATAGGTCTGCTTATTTAGAGATAACTTTGAACTAAACAACAGCAACAACAAAAAAACAAAATAAAGTTCATGAGCTTTATCTAATTTTAAATCTTAGCCCAAGAATGAAGGACAAATGACCTCTCATTTCTGTGTCAATCTTACCTCCACAGAAATGTAGCTTAAAAATGTAGCTTAAAAATAATTGTAAGAATCAATCAAAGATAAGATGAGCCAACAAGGAAGCCTCAGTGTGATGTCTCGACCTGATAGAAATAGTAGCTAAATCTACCTTAAAACACACCTTATCATCTTAAAATATGAAAGACACACTGGATAATATAGTTGTAAACCTTGACATTTATCTATTCTAACAAATATACAATCTATTGGTGAATGATCTGAGCATGTTTCGGTGCAACACACTGAATAATTCTCAAGATATTGAAGATTTTCTAAGTTGGAAGAAAATGGCCAAAATTTCACATTTTCATAAATAGTAGAAATTGAAAAATTGGATGGAATGAGGCAAAATCATCATTTTACGTCCTCTTTCCATGATAGCATGGGTTGGATGTGTGATTTCGGTTCTAGTCAGTTCTTATATGGAATCACCACTCTCCCAGGCAGGTCTGGGGACCACATCTCACTTGTACTTTTCATTTGGTTTGGTTTATATTCCTAACACCAACCACTTTACAGAGTGTACTAGGTACATTTTATCAAGGCACCAACACTAGAAAGGTAGGCATGTCCATGACACAACTAAAGAGTCCTCTCGAGCCTATTTTGTCCCCTTTCAATCACCAACCACTTTACAGAGTGTACTGGGTGCATTTTATCGTGTCATCAGCACTAGAAAGGTTGTCATGTGCATGACATGACTAAAGAAGGTATGAATATGGATGTGATGGGAAAGCAGTGATTGGAATGTGAGGGTGGTAGAGGAGGGAGTAAAGGAACAGAGAGGGTAATGGCAGAGAGTAGTGTGTGTGAGATAGTGATGGCAGCTACCCTTTGTTGGCGAATACTAGAGAGTGCATGCAAGTGCACTAGTGAGTGATGAATACTAATAGAGACAACAGGCGACAGATAAAATGGTGACAGAGAGTGTCAATAACGAGTGGCCTGAGGGAGGGAGGTGGAGTGATGTGTGGCAGCACAGGAGGGGTGAAGGTAGTGTGTATCAGATGGGGACGAGTCCAAAACAGTCCCTTATTTATAGACCTCATGATAAGATGAAGGTAGGGAGATCCCAGGTAGAGTTCTAAGGATGGTGGTAGGGGCGGGTTAGAATGGATAAAACTGAAGCCAGGTGGCGTGGTGTGGTGGATATGAGAGAGGGTGGGTGGAGTGAGGGTGAATGATAGAAAGGTGAGAGGGTATCAAAAAGCAGAAGGGCAGCAGATAGAGGCCTAACGGGGATATATTGGGCAAGGGACCCGAATGTCCGAGTCCGAATGTTGATAAATCTCTGCCTCCATCACTACTACCATTTTAGACATCTATTTTGTTATGCTTGCACAGGTGGGTGGGTACTGTGTACCACCAATATATATATATATATATATATATGTAGAAACCATGCCAAATGAAATACGAGCGAGATGTGGGCCGCTGACCCATCTAGGAGAGTGGTGACTCCAATGAGAAATCAACGCGGGCCAAAATCACCCATCCAACCCATGCCAGCATGGAAAGCGGATGTAAAACGATGATATATTTTACACGAAAAAGTGGATACTTAATCAGAACAGCCACTATAATGAGGGAAATTCAAATGCATGATGATAGCCATTGCATGTGGAACACAGAAGCAAATCGTTGTCATGAATCTAAGCAAGAATACCATGTGCATGGGCATCCACTCCCACCCATAGGAGACTCACAAACACTCAGAAATGGCTGATGCCAAGAGAAAACACCATAATGGAATAATTTCCATACCAACTGAATTTAGACTTCAACAGATTGCCCTGGTCTTAGCAGATGAAGAAACATGAACTAAGTAATTCTAGCATTATTCCTCTCCCTCTCTCTTTCTCTATCCTCCAAAATATATGTATGATTCTACCTCTTTGCTTTTTCCTTTCTCTCTTACTCTATTCGTCTCTACCTGATTGAGAAGGAAGACAATAACTTGAAATAACTTGAATATACTACTTATAAATAATGTAATGAATTGACTATCTGTTACTCAATAATGATGAAGCACAAACTTGCAGAAACAGTATGTTTATAGATATAGATAAAGAAGAAACATGTAACATTAAATAAATTGAAATTTAATTGTATAAACAAAACGTTTTGAGTTATTTTGGAAAAACAAAAAGAAATATTTTCACATATTCATTTGCATCACAGATACACACAGAGATATATGCATATACACATAGATATACACATATACACATAGATATACACATATACACATGCACATACTAAACAGGAAACACAATTTGTTTCTAAACTAAAAGACCTAACTGTATTTACAGGAAGACCTTAGAGAAATTAACAAAAATGTGGCACAGGCAACTCCAAAGACACAGTGTTCAGTGATACAAATGATATACATACCGAAGTGATAATCCAGTCATCTCCATAGACAAAACAATGATGGCAGTAGATGTCATCAAACTCAGGAAACTGGAAGGGAATAAAAAAAATAATAATTTAACAAATATTTATTTTAAACATTAGTATGGTTGGTGACAGGAAGGGCATCCGACTAAAATGCTGCCTCAAGAAATCTCCGTCCAGCTCATGCTAGCATGGAATGATGATGATGATGATGATGATTGTCACAATGCTCCAGATATTTGTGGAGTGGATATGGAAGGGGGGAAGTTAATTATATCCAACCCAGTATTTGACTGGTATTTACTTGATCCACCTTGGAAAGATAAAAGACAAACTCAACCTCAACAGGATTTGAACTCAGAATGTAAAGGGATGTCAGAATGTAAAGGGATGTCACTAAATACTGCAGGTATTTTGTCCAGTGTTCAACTGATCTGTTGTTGTCCACCACTCTCATATTCAACAAATATTGGATACAAGACAATGGTGAGACTACGTGGTCACTCAGCCTGCTAGAAATAATAGCAAATCACCCTCAAATCACACTCTGCTGTCTTAAAAAGGGGAAGGGCAAATCTGATAATGCACTCCTAGTTGCACTATGTATGGATAAAAGATGAGATGGTCACGGATGGAATTGCCTTTGATCATAGGTGTGTCTGATCAGGGCTAACTTGGTTGGGGCTACACAGCAACAACATCAACACTATTTGGAGCCTCTATATGGATGTTCAACGACTAGATATAGCAGCCAAGTCTACCTCAAATAACACTCCACCAACTTGAAAAAAAAAGGAAAGACACATTTGATAATAAAGTCCTTGATATTTATGACTGAAAATAAGACAAGATGGCGAACTGGTAGAATTGTTAGCATATTGGATAGAATGCCTTGTGATATTTGTTCTGGCTCTTTGCATTCTGAGTTCAAATCCTGCCATGCCTTACTTGGGTGGTAGACTTAATTCGTCACCGGGTTTAACATCACCACCTGGCCTTTGGGTGCTTTTAGCAGAGTCCACTCTGTTGCAAGGATTCAGGCCAGGCCTCCCATCTGAGGATATCTTCCCTCCTCCCTCCCTCCCACCAGTCTCGGAGGCATTGAAAAAAGGTGATGGTCACTGCCTTCCCTCTTGAATAAGGAGAAGAAAAAAACTGGTATGCCCTTATCTACTGTAACACTGACAAATTGCACAAATGTTTATCAACTAAAATGGTATACCACATCATCTAAATAACATTTAAATTGACAAACATTCATACTTTCGTACTATTCGTCCATGATGTTGTTGTCGTTGTTTAGCCCCAGGTCGGTCCCAACTGAGCAGACTTATGATCAAAAGAATTCCAGCAATGATCATCCTGTTTCTTGGGGGTCATGTATTTAATACAAAATTATCCAATGTAGTCTTACATATTTATTTTAATACAGTAGGGTATGGTTTAAGGGAAATTTGGCTGCTATTTTTAGCTGGTCAAACGACCACATAGAGGCTTCCGTAGTAGATACGAGAACTAGAACCCTTCATAAAACAGAAATTTGTGAGTCCGGTTTCAATATAAACAAATATACATACACATGGCATTTGGATGACAAAAAGGACAAAATGAAAGTTAAACCATTCAAAATGTATTTAATTAAACAAAACAAAAACAACAAAAAATGAAAGAAAAACAAAAAAAAGAAAGGATTATATTAAGTGTAAAAATATTTTAAGAACAAGAGTTAGATACAACTGGATAGCACTGTGGAGTTATGGGGTGTGAGTTCTTGTTATGCTGAGTAAATGTTATACATGTAAGTTAAAGGTAGATGAGTAGCTCTTTAGTTCTTTAGAGAATGACTGGGGAAAAGTTTAATTTTGGGGTTGTCTCCCTTGCCATGTTTGATCAGAATTAGTCGACTAGTTTCATCACTAAGGGTGTAATTTTAATTAATTAAACATTTCTTGGCTTACTACATCAAGTATGTTAGCACCCACTTTACTACTTTAGTTTGTTTTAGCCTTCATGGCTAAACCCATATTGGAGTATGCCTTCAAAGCTGAATGTTCTATCCATTTTCTGTTGTCTCTATGTATGTCAAGGGATTCATTGTTTGTGATGGGTTTCCTTGTATATGTAGCATATCTAACTGGTGGATCAATGAAATGGTGGAGACTGCCTTGCTTTGGTTGTAGCCTTGAACAGATAGTTGATCCAGGATGCTAGTAAGAAATGCATCTAGGTACCTTTCAAAAATCTCAGAAGTAAAGAGTCATACCAGGTATAGATTCAAGAAACAATAGTGGGACAGGCCTAATACTTCACAATACCAAGTTTCATGCATCATGTGTGTGTGTTCAAATCCTGTCAAGTTTTTTTGTTTCTTCCTTCAATAAAACTGAGGTCAATAAAATAAGTACCAGTTAGATAATAGAATTGATTCAAAATAGATAATAGAATAGATTCAAAATAAGTACCAGTTAGATAATAGAATTGATTCAATTGACTAGAACCCCTACTTTCCTTTACAAAATTGGCTTAGTAAACAGAAATAATGATTTCTTACATTGGTACAAGCTTTACAGATTTGTAAGAAAGGAGTATAGGCAACTGAAATGCCCAAAGTACATGATGATATTTATTTTATCAACCCCTGGATGGATGATAAAAGGCAAAGTCACCCCCAGCAGCATTTGAACTCATAGCATTTTCTTTTACTGCTTAGTCAGAAGGAAAGGGTAGTGCCCATCACCTTTTTTTTTCAGGGCCCCCAAGACTGTTGGGAGGGAGGAAAGTATCCTCAAACCAGAGACCTAGCCCGAATGCTTGTAACAGAGTGGACTCTTCTAAAGGTACCCAAGGGCCAGGTGGTGGTGTTAAACCAAGTGACAGATTAGGTCTGCCACTTAAGTAGGCTACAGCAGGATTTGAACTCATAATGCAAAGAGCCAGAACAAATACTGCAAGCTCCCAATGCTCTAACAATTACACCAGTCCATCACTCTAGACTGGTACTTTGTTTATTTACCCTGAAAATATGAAAGGCAAAGTTGACCGCGACAGGATTTGAACACAAAGTGCAGTGAGCCAAAACGAATACCAAAAAGCATTCTATCTGACACCCTAATGACTCTGCCAATTTGCCACCTATAAAGCAATTAAACTAAATACAGTAAACCATTTAGTCTGGTGCTCTACCACCTCTGCCACTTCACTACCATCAATGTTGTTGTTGATGATCATGTTTTATTCATTCTGTGTTACCTGTTAAAACGAACTTCTGAAAAGTTTGATACTAAATAATTTATAGTAAAAACAAATAACAGTATTTGTTATCTTTAAATATTTAGACAACTCATCTACTCAGCCACATATACATCACTTGGCTCGGAGTTCATATGGAACGAGTGGAAATTACTTAATCGACCTCACATTGGATTTGGCCTAACCAGAGACACCAAAGTGAAATGGGGACATAATGTGGAATTCCCTTTCTGTGACTGTGGAACTGCCTAATCCATGAGTCACCTGCTGGTTTGTCCCTTGTTGGGATGATTTGAAAAATAATACAAAGAATGCACGAGATTGCATTAAAAAGTGGAAAGACTCGACGGCGGCGGCGGCGGCGGCGGCGGCAGCGGCGGCGGCGGCGACGACGACGACGACGACAACAACAACAGCAGCAGCAGCAGCAACAACAACAACAGCAGCAGCAGCAGCAGCAGCAGCAACAACAACAACAACAACAACAACACTTTCTTTTATTGGCCACAAAGGCCCAAGAATTTGGGGACAGTATAAAGGCGAAATACATAGAAAACAACAAAGAAAGTGTGGGAGATTTACATCAAGTGGAATGGTGAGATTGATAATAAACGATAAGGACACATTAAAGGAGGACACAGTCACAAGGACAGAAATTTGGTAGGGGGGGAACAGTTGATTATATCAACCCCCCAGTACTCGACAGGTATTTTCTTTTATCGACCCTGATTCTAGCATAGGCACAAGGCCAACAACCCTAGTACTTGACTGGTACTTTATTTTATCGACCGTGGAAGGATGAAAAGCAAAGTTGACCATGGCGGGATTTTAACTCAGAGCGCAGTGAGACAGAACAAATACGGCAAGGCACTCTGTATGACGTGCTAACAACTCTGCCAAAATAATAATAATAATAATCAATTAGAGATTGGTATAGAAAAGCAAACCTATGGCTACATGAAAGAAAGCACCTGTCACACATACACACACACCACTGAATGATGAAGCATTGGAAGTAAAGAGAAATGACTTGTATAAGAAAAGATGTCAAGATACTGTGGAGTACATTAAAGTAACAAGTATGAAAATAACTGCTTTTGACGCAGGTGTCTTTAATACCCAGCCAGTTTATTTGTGCTCTATCATACATGTTAATATTATACATCCAACAGATCATACTTGCTTCATACTTCTCTGGAGGCTCCACATTCAATGGCCACATCACACCACTTACACATGTTTCTTTTGCACACACAGAGAGGGAGGGAAAAAAACCTTTTGATGCTTACAGAAGCACCAGCTCCCTGAATTTTTTCCACTCCTCTCTTACTCTAGCTAATATTCTATAACAACAACCACCTCTAGCACGAATTAGGTCCTCCCCTCTAGATAAGAGAAACTATAAACTACACCTAACAAGCCATCTGACCAATTACAACTTTCATCATCATCATCATCATTCCATCATTGTTTTATGTCAGCTTTCCATGCTGGCATGGGTTGGACAGGTGATTTCAGTCCAAGTCAGTTCTTATTTGGAGTCACCACTGTGCTAGACGGGATGGGGACCACGTCTCACTCGTACATTTCATTTGGCTTGGTTTTTACAATGGGATGCCCTTCCTAACGCCAATCACTTGATAGAGTGTACTGGGTGCATTTTATCGTGGCACTAACACTAGAGAGTTTGTCATGTCCACGACATCTTTATGTACTGTAAATGATTCCAGGATCCTTAAGTGGCTTAGTTTCTGATTTCTTGGAATACACCAGATAAGTGATAAATCTATACCTCATTATGAAGATGTTAATCTATCACAGTTATCTTTTAGTTGAGTTGGTACCTATTCTTGACAGCTAGATGAAGTAAGGCATGTCATGTAGAACTAAGAATGTACAGCAGAATACACAGCAAACAGCTTCCAGTGGATTTGAACAAAAACCAACACCTATCAACTAACAGTACTACATCATATCCACTGGGCCATTTCACTTGAGCAACAATATACCAGGCTGAAGATTATAAGCTATATATAAATTTATATAAGTAACAAATGATTCTATTTATTTGAATTGCCATTTCTGTTTTAGACAATAAATAAACTCAAAAAGTTTCCAGAAGCAATAAATTGTAAAAAAATATTTTTTGTGTGTATTTATTCATTTTTTTTCTTTTGTGTCTATTATTTTCATTATAATTATTATTATTTTTTTTTTTTAACTAAAACAAGATTCTAATCAATGTACATGAGAAATATAAGTAATTAGCCAATTTCTTGCTTGCAAACAACAACAGTAACTATAGCAGCAACAAAAACTTCAACATACCTCCTAATATTAATCTGAAATAGCCATAGGTGGTGGTGGGGTATATTTTATGACAATCACCTAATCATATATTGCGTCTGCCAGGCATTTCATTAAACAAACACAACAGACTTGAAATATAACCAAATTACACAAATAAAGGAATTCACAGAGAACTTGGACAGTAGATCAATGATAAAGTCAATCATTCATTCATTCATTTATATATTTATTGTAATGCAAGTCAGCAGTTTTAATTATGCTGCACAGGCTGAGGGAGTGGGTAATGTACCAGCCCCACCTCAGTTAAAGAGTTGCGACTTCATGTCTGCGACTTCATGTCTCCATCACTGCAGTAGAAACAAAATGGCTGAGTAAATATGAAGGCCCAGTGGTTGGGATGTAAGCACAAGTGGTGGCACAAGTGGTGGTACAAGTGGTGGCACAAGTGGTGGTACAAGTGGTGGCACAAGTGGTGGCACAAGTGCTGGTACAAATGGTACAACAGCCATAAGGTTAAGGTGCTACACTACTAACAACATGATCATAAATTCAATTCTTACTACATCCTTGGTGTTGCACCCTTGAACAAGACACACAATCCAGCTTGCTCCCTTTATACTTCATGGATGCTAGCAGTAAGGAGAGTATGCAACTAAAAGTTTTCTTTAACCCTTTTGTTATCATATTTCTAATGAAATACACTACCTATGATTTTCAATTAATTTTGAAAATAATCAAGAATTTGCAGGTATTTAGTAAAATAAATTTCTCTATTAAGCTGCTATTTGGAATATCATCATCATCGTTTTACGTCCGTTTTCCATGGATGGGTGATTTCGGCCTGCATTGATTTCTCATTGGAGTCACCACTCTCCCAGACGGGTCGGCGGCTCACGTCTTGCTCGTGTTTCATTTGGCATGGTTT
>JAOPJM010530723.1:0-10190 GCA_027124095.1 Muusoctopus leioderma
CGGGGTCGATAAAATAAAGTACCAGTCAAGTACTGGGGATGGTTGGCCTTGTGCCTAAATTAGAAACAATTATTAGTTTAGAATCTGTTTTCCAAAGCTAGCATGGATTAGACAGATCTGCAATACAGCAGTACATCTCCCTGCATCACAAAACTCTGTGTAAGCAGTGCTGTGAAGCCCAACATTCTTAGATCTGACCTAATCATTTCCTCCCTTTAAATATAAAGTCTTATGTCTATATAATAAATGAAGATTTCATGTCTAGACTTTTGAATTGTTCCATACTTGGTATTGTTGTTTTGTTTTGAGGATTTCTATGCGCCACTTTTACCACTAATGATATTTCATGTCTAGACTTTTGAATCATATATGATGTTCTCTTTTTTTATTTAATTTACTTATTTTTGTTCTATATTGTTCCAAATACTTTTTGCCTGAACTTTGCCAAGAAAAAAATTCTCATTAGTTGACTGTCCTTAGATTTTTCTAGATCATTATTTCTGTGCAGCTTGCTTTCCATTGCTTCTTCCGCTTGTCAGTCTCATTAGCTGTCCTGACAATCAACTGCTTCCAGCTTTATTCTAGCTGAGTTTTATCTTTTATTCAGTCATTTCTTTATGATATGTCTTTTCTTCCTCTTTGCATTCTTAACTTGCCACTTCCTTTATAATTCTTCTCTACACAGCAGCTGTAGCATTCACTATTTTATTTGCCTAAAGTCAATAAATGCTGTTTGTTGTCCAACTCAATTATTTCTGTTGCTCCAGCAGGGATCAATTGTTACCCTTCATGGTTTCTTCCTCCGAGCTTTTTCAGTTTTTCACATGTCAACTTTTAGAAGAAAAAAGCAGTTCCACCTGGATATAATTTACCAAACACCCAAAGATACATAAAAAAAAATATCTGCTTCTTGTCTGAAGAGTGGTGAGTTTGTGTCTTATTAGTTGTTAGTTTCCCAACTGTGTACTGAGTACTAATGCATCCTAGTTCCAATCACCATCAAAGAAGAGAAAATAGACAAAGACAGGGTGGAGTGGGGTAACATATAGTGTCAGAAAACCAGTGGAAGGCAAGGCAAAAATAAGAGAAGTACAAGAATCCCATTGTCTACAATACTGTATGTCATATCGGAGAGTATTTCCACTCACTGATGAGGTTGAACACAAAGATTCCTACCTGCAAGATGAAAAATACTAACACAACCAAGGCTATAGTCAATGTTTTCTTAACCCTTTCATGACAATATTTCTAATGAAATACACTGCCTGTGTGTTTCAATTAATTTTGAAAATAATCAAGAATTTGAAGGGATTTAGTAAAATAACTAGCTTTTTCATTATTAAGCTGGTGTTAAAAACAAAATTTAACAATAGATACTTAAATAGAATTATGATGGCAAGTTTTAATTAAAATATCAATAAGTTTGTATCAAATAACCAGAGGTAGACTCTGGTGTGTTGATATCAAAAGGGTTAACTTGTTTCCAGGGCATCATCTGACCTAACTGACACTTTCTCTAACCAATTTATACAGTGGCTAAGACAACTAAATTCACAAATGCACAGCCTACTTAACTGTAAGTAGGTATCACATAGTTAAATTGGTCACTGCTGTAAGTATCATCATCATCATCATCATCATCATCACTTTAAATAGGAATGAATGTCTCATTCACTCCAGTGCTGAGTTCAGGTCTCTCCACCTCACTATGGTCTTGGACCATGATAGAAGAACTAACAATGTGGCCCCTTCTTCCATTTCTATTTGCAACATTCTAGAATGGATACAAAAATAAACAGAACCTTCTGTTCTACAATTCCTTTATTTCATCACCACAAAGCACTCCTCCTTGTCTTCCTGATTATATAGACTTCCGACAACTAGCTCTTCCTCTAATTGGTTGTCTCCCAGGAATATGAGCACATTCCAGCTTATACATTTTCTGACTAAGTGTTATTTCTAGTTTGATGTAACATAAAACTGATGCAGCTTACTGCAACATCTCTGACAGAACTTTAGATGTGCCAGATGCACTGACAGAACTTTAGATGTGCCAGATGCACTGACAGAACTTTAGATGTGCCAGATGCACTGGAACAGCAAAGAGCAAATACAGCCATGAATGAAGGACTATAGACTACTCATGCGTCTACTCATGGAATTTATAGATCTGTTCTGTTAACTTATTGACATAATTAGAGCTGGAAGTGGAGCTAGCAATAACATGATGTCTAGACTTAGAGGCAGGTGGAAAAAATACAAGGATCAGACTATGAAGTGCATTTGTAGCAGGTATATAATGTGATGCTGTAGTCTAGTGAATACAAAATACTTACAATGATTGGAGTAAAGAGTCAAAAATGATCTATCTGTTGCACAATATGAATTTACATAAACAAAATTGAGTGTAAAGGAATTGAGAAAATGACTGGACATGCAATTCAGGTGAATGGTTAATGCTAGATTGTCTTACTGTGGAACAGGTATATAACCACCATCCTGGTATTAACTGCATTAATCCCATTCATACACCCTCACCTTTATCATTCTAAAAGACCCCCGTCCACAGGCTTATGGCAATGACCCTCCACACCTGGTATAATAATAAAAAGAAGAAAAATATAGACACACAAAGAGAAATTTATAAACACAGTCAATAAAAAAACAACACACATATAAGGCATACAAAAAACAGACACACACACACACACTCATCATAGTTAACAATGTCACCATTACCAACCTTGAATTTCTAGTCAAGTGGTTGTTAGCTGGAATAAAAATTAAAACTGCGTGTGTGTTTCAACATGAACAAGAGAAAAGAAACACTATTCCTTAAACACACACACACACACACACACACACACACACACACACACACACACACACACACACACACTACTAACAACTAAACACACATAAACATGAATAATATACATAACCATATGTCCTTTCTTTATTACATACAAGCATGTGGGACATTTGAACTCAAACAGGAGTTCAACAGGCCAATCAAATGTTCACTAAGGCCAATCAATAGGTCACTGAGGCCAATCAATAGTTCACTGAGGCCAATCAATGGTTCACTATAGAAATACCAAGATATACACATATCATCATAAAATACCAAAGAACTTTGCCTCCATGATTGGCTCACCTTACACCTCAAATAATACAAGCTACTCTATCACATCAGAGTGATACTATCACATCAGAGTGATACTATCACATCAGAGTGATACTATCACCAACCAACTGCAAACTTTCACTTAAACTTCCCATATTTAAAACTGACCAATTTCGCTAAATAATTTCATTCTTAACAAATAACTTGCTATTTTGTAATTTATTGATTGGCCACTTTGGAGTCTAAAACTCCATATTATTCCCCCCCCCCCCAAAAAAAAAATTCCCTACAAAGACGTTTGAACTAAGAAGTCATTGCTGAAACTATCCATCAACACCACAAATATCATTACCACCATAAACAACACTAATACCACTACCATCACCATCATCACTACCACCAGCAGCCCCAACACCAACACAACAACCACTATCAACACCAATACTAACAATTCAACCACCACCAATATCATCACACACCAACCATTCACAATGCCAACATCATGAGCTATCTCTTTCTTAATCAGGACATAATAATATATAAACAAAGACAGATAGATAGACAGATAGACAGAAAGACAGATGTTAGTGTTACCTCATAGTGTTCCTTGATTTTTGGTGTATCTTTTGTTACAGACATCATATGACCATCTTTTAATAACTTATTCATGGCTTTGTTCTCCAGAAGTTTTTGTTGATCATCGAAATCGATCAGGTTCAAGTCTGGTTTAACTAATAAAACAAAACAGACATTAACTGTTGTCACATGGGATAGACAGGGATAACATTACCCCTATGGAGCTGACTGAGTTGATGGCTGAGTTGTGGGTGAGCTGGTGATTGTAGTGGTAATTAAGATGATAACTGAGGTGGTGATTGTGATGACAATAAGTATAAATTAATTGCTATGAATTTCAGATGGTAAATGTGGTTAAGGTGATAGTTAAAATAGTGGTTAATGTAGTAGTTGTGTCGTTATGAAGGTTGTGGTATACTTCAAATGATGGCTTAAGTATGACTAAGGTGACGAGTAGAGTGTTTGTTTTTTTATTAAGAATCTATCATCCCACCTCTCTCTCTCACCAACCAACCCACCTGTTCACACTCACCCTCAAAGAGCAGAGACTACATCCTCCCCGGTGCTGGTGCCAAATAATATAAAATGCACACTGTTCACTTGGTATAGTGGTTGACAGCCGAATGGAGACAGCATAGGGTAGAGAGGACCCTCTAGTCATATTGTGGACATGACAACCTCTCTAGTGTTGGTGCCATGATAAATGCACCCAATACACTCTGTAAAGTGGTTGGTGGTAGGAAGGGCATCCAGCCATAGAAACCATGCCAAATGTGACATACAAGTGAAACGTGGTCCCCAGACCCGTCTTGGATAGTAGTGACTCCAAACATAAACTGACTCGGTTCAAAATCACCCGTCCAACCCATGCCAGCATGGAAAACGGATGAAAAATGATGATAGTCAGTGATAGGAAGGACTTCCAGCTGTAAAAACCATAACATAAACAACAAACATGGACAGTTTTTCCCTATTGTTGTGTGCCAGATGATGGTCGCAATGAGTGGTGAGATGCTGTGAGATCCATCCAACCCATGCTAGTGTAGCAATAAAAACTAAGGAATGTTATATGATTGGGTCTTTTTCATAGCTATTTTCAGCCAATCGAACTGTTACCTTTTGGCGCAAGTCGCCTTTACAGACAGGCCATGTCTGTTAACCCTTTCGTTACCGTATTTCTAATAAAATACACTGACCATGATTTTCAATTAATTTTTTAAATAATCAAGAATTTGGAGGGATTTAGTAAAATACCTAACTTTCTCATTATTAAGTTGTCGTTTAAAACATAAGAAAAATTTGTTACATAAAATTATAATGGAAGGTTTAATTATGAACATTTTAAAACAAATAGTTTTTTTATCATAGAACCAAGGGTGGTTTCAGGCAGGTTGATATCAAAAGGGTTAAACGACTTTTGACAAATCAGCGGCTGCAGTTTTTATCGACATTGTTCTGGCGCCTAAAAATTACACAGAGAGGAAAAGATAACTGTTGAGTGATTTTGAGGCTATAAATACACATATATTCTAGTTAACAATTAGAATTGTCTTGCTGCCACAAGACCCTTTCTGGTTGAGACACTCTCACAATGTTCCCCTTAAGGGTGGCAGCCATTCACTCTTATTGATACTTCTAATAAATACCATAACACCAAGCTGTAAACAGATTGTCAATCGTTGTCCCAAGAACTGACTACCACGACAACCAGCATATTTCCAACTGATCAACTACCAACTGAAAACATCAGCAGCTTCACTTCATATCACACAACAACAAAGCGATTCACCGATGAATAACAGAACAGGTATTTCTGGTCCTAGAATTAATGAGATTGCTAAAGATATTTCAATTATGGTATTCTTCCCACACTTATTCTACTTTCAATTTGCTATTTGTAACTCTGTCATTATTAATCTTATCATTGTTTTGCTGTTAAAAGTCTGCGCACTTACCATAACAGCTTTTGTGTCATCTGACATAGATATTGTGTTTTGCTATACTGTGGCATTATGCACTAAAATGGGAACAGACTAGTGCTTATTTGATGGTTGACTGTTGTCTGCTTTAAGACACTACACACTGCAGTAGTTTACCTTTGCATGTATGTTGAAAGTGTATATTTTTGTTAACACAGACATGTTGTACAGACACACATTTATGTTCTGTAACTAGAAGCTTGTGTTATTCTTACTTTTTAGTTTTATACATAACAACATTGTATTTTCATTTTAAGTTATAACATGTTCTAAACTTTTTAACACTATTTGAAATGACTTGAAATAATGCCTTATTCAATCAGAAATACATTCTATTAAATATTATTAGCTATTGGAGTCCATTGAGACTCATTTGAATAACTCATACAATTTTGTTCCATTCAGATGTAATTATTACAATGAATAAAAACATATTAAATTATACTTACTCTTTTACTTGTTTCAGTCATTTGACTGCGGCCATGCTGGGGCACCGCCTTGGAGGTCGATCAGATCGACCCCAGTACTTATTCTATCGGTCACTATTGCCGAACCGCTAGGTTACGGGAGGTAAACAAACAGATACGGAGACAAATACAAGCACACACATATATACGACAGGCTTCTACAGTTTCTGTCTACCAAATTCACTCACAAGGCATTGGTCGGCCCTATAGTAGAAGACACTTGGAGGCCATAGTAGAAGACACTTGCCCAAGGTGCCGCGCAGTGGGACAACCCGAAACCACGTGGTTGCGAAGCGAACTCCTTAACCACATAGCCATGCCTGATTTATGTTTTGGAATTAAAATTTGCATTTCTACAATGAAACCAGTAATGGTAGAGTGAGACATCACTAGGAAGCCTACCATAACCATCACCGTTAGTCACAACCATCAAAATTCTACACCAGTATAGAAAAGCTGATGTAAAATGAGGACTACATTATCCAAATGATTTGAATGCTATCTCTAGCAGATTGAGTGGCCACATAGAGACTGCCTTGTTGACTTGTCAGCCTTTTGTGTTGTTTCTTAAGGTGTTAAGGTTTATAAGTGGGTTGTGGGAAATGGAGTCAAAAGCTTCACTTCTGTATGAGGCAGAGAACACTGTATCATTGATAAGTGTTTTGTCTGCATGCAGTGTTGACCTCAAAGCTTCTAAAGGGCAAATCCTATGCTGGATTAGTTGTATTCCTAGATAGAACCTTATGTTCTATATTTTGGTGTATCCAATCTCTTTTGGACAGATAGCCTTCTTTTGTAAGAGAGATGGAAAATTGGAGTTATACAGAGGAAAAGATAACTTGAGTGATTTTGAGGCTATAAATACACATACATTCTAGTTAACTAGAATTGTCTTACAAGGCCCCTTCTGGTTGAGACACTCTCACAATGTTCCCCTTAAGGGTGGCAGTCATTCACTCTTATTGAGAGAATGAGAGAAGAGTGTGAGAAGAGAAAAGTGGAATGAAGTGAGAAAGGAAAAGAGACGTTAAATACTTAATCAGGTAAGCCATCACTAAGTCTGTGTCTTAAATCAGTTATGATTCATTGATTGATGACCTCCATTGGACATTTCTCCAACTGAATATCTTGTATAAATCTTACCATACTAGGTTAAAACTTGGATTATAGCATTTTTTTAATAACACAACAGCACTTGAAGCATCTTATGATTTCTATTCATAGAAAAAACATTTTTTAAGATTAAAAAAATATCAAAAACAAACAATAATGGACAAAAGTTAAGTTCAAATTTATCTGTATTTTATTCAGATTCAAGAAAACAACGACAAATACATTCATCAAAATTATAATGTATGTGTGAATGAATGAAGAAAACAAAGAAAATGTCTTATAACCCTCGTTTAGTTCAGAAGACCATATAGTTCATCAAATAAATGGTCTATGTTTGTACCTATCTCAGATACTTCCTGCAATAATAGCAGAAAACTACAAAACACCTACATATATCAATTTTGTTTACTAATTTGAAATGAAACACCAGTTATCAACCGTTGTGCAAGACTGAAGGGAAATGCCAGCATATAATATGTATTCAGCTTATAAAGCTGCCTACCCTACCATAGATAAATGAGCAAGAGATTTCTTTATATGATAATTGGAGCCAAAAAATCAATACCAAGAATCAGTAAGGTACCCACTGAAACACTAATTGAGAAATTAACATTGAACATTAGTGGAAGTTGAAAAACCAAAACATTGAAAAGACCACTGCTATTGAAAATAGACATTGTTCTGGCTGACATGCAGTATAGGCCATGGACACCAGTGAGATTGTGAGATTATGAGACATATGGTTTTCACATGTACTCTCAAGATTGTAATCTCCAGTATCTAGGTGCTTCAAGGAACAATTCAGCTGGACCACTGTGCTAGCCTATCAAGTTTAAGTCACCAGTGGTTGAATAGGACATTAAAAGTAAGGTATTTACAGTGATCACAGAGCTGACTAACCTGATCCAGACCATAAGGAACATTAATCAAATGTCTTTGAAATAGAGATTATCAATCAGTCTCCATACCCTCTGTGCTTCTATCACAAACAATCTACAGTAACACCCATTGAGTTCCTCTTCAAATTCAGGATTGATATGATCAGAGCACATCCCTCTTTCATTGCCAACACCACCAGATTTGAACTGCTCCAAGAGGCTGACATTGAATATCCAAATAATGGAGCCCAAAAGTTGCATTTGGGATGCACTTCATAGCCTTTAAGTACAAAGTACTAGTGTAAGACAGGGGCACCACTCTACCAAATTTCTAAACTCTTTGCAGTGGCTGACAAATTTACACAACTAGGTATGTCATTATCAAAGAAATAATTGTGAAGTTTGGGAATGGGGCATTGCTTTCATTAATCTGAGCCATTTATGTTGGTCTTCTTTGAAGGAAATGCTAATGTAGGAGGTAGAGACATCAGTCATCCCCATTTGGCTGATGATATTGATTTAAGGGACATAATGAAGGAAAACCTAGAGCTCTAATAATACATCTTGATACAACTGCAAGATACAGAATGGAAATAAGTGCTGAAAAAAGTGAAATAATGATAACTAGTAAAAAAAGCAAAAAAAAGCAATCTAATTGAAATAGCAGGGAAGATGTGAGATCAAAGGAACTAGAATGCTGGATTGCAGCAGTTACAGTGGCTTTAGTAAAATACCGTTTGGAAAAATAAAAAGGTTACAATAGTAATTTCAATTGTACTTTATTGGTGCGAATCATGGAGGTTGGATACTGAAGGTGAAGAAAAGATCATTGCTTTTGAAATGAAATGTTATATAAAGATGCTTCGCATGGAACATCTAACATCGAGTGTCAAGAAATAAATTGTTTGGAAGACTGCAAACCACAAAACCCTTCTGTCAATTGTCAAAAGGCAGAAAATGAAGTGGTTTGGTCATGTAACCTGACACCATGACATCCTACCTCTAGCGAATATGGTCACGGTAAAAGAGGTATAGGAAGACCATGGAGGGGGTGACTGAGTAACATCAAGGAATGATGGGGAGTAATATGGTGGAAAACTTAAGGTTGGCTGATGACAGAGAAAGATGGAAGGAGGGGGTTTTTATATTGTTCTAATTCTTTCCCTTTCTTCACTCTACCTAATCTTACAATGATACTGTAGACACATGAGAGCTTGTAAATATATAGCTCTTGGTAGGATAAAAAAAATAATACTTATGTCAAGAGTAAGTCAGTCTGGCAGAGTCCATCCCATTCTAGGCTATTGATTACAGCCAGACTTGCAAGCACAAAGCATGAATGAAATTATGACACAACCAGGAATTAAATCCAGACCAGACCTAGTTTGTCACACTTACACATAATTTTATTGGTAATCACTGAAGTTAGCTTACCTCAAGTAAAAATAAAGTGGGTAAAAGTTGACATGAATTGTACGATGGTACTTAAAGACATTTTTCATTGTTTTCAGATTCATACATACTTCCTTGAAGAAAGCATATACAGAGAGAGAGAGACAGACAGACAGAAAGAGAGAGATATACATAAGTATCAATCAGTATGGTTGGTGACAGGAAGGACATCCGACCGTAAAATGCTGCCTCAAGAAATCTCCATTCAACCCATGCTAGCATGGAAACATGGATGTAAAACAATGATGATGATGATGATCAATTGGTATATGCCTCGTTTTGCAGCATAGAGGAAGCATCCTCACCATAACATTGCAATTATTGCAATTGTTTTCTTTAGAATATACAGAAAAATGCACATTTTGGTTGCAGATGCTACTTACTTTCATCGAATGAGATCAAATCAACTTAACCCTTTAGTGTTCTAAACGGCTTTATCCGGCCGCAGTTTTCTCCCCCGTTTTTATTCAAACCGGCTTTATACGGCTTCTGATACCTACGATAAGATATCGTTCTAAAAGTAAACAATAACGTCATCAAAATCTCGTAGATTCGAGACTATGCGAGATAAAGCCTTAACCGCCAAACTTCAATAGTA
>JAOPJM010530752.1:0-10189 GCA_027124095.1 Muusoctopus leioderma
TTTTTCTTCGGTCGATCGCCAAGCAAATAAGAAATAAAAAGTAGCTCCCAAGCTTCCAAAGGTTGGCCACCCCTGATCTAATGTATCGTTCCTTTATTTTAGATGGTAGGGTGTGATTTTAGGTAGATTTGGTTTATATTTATAGCAGGTTGAGCGACCACGTAGATGTTCTCTAGTTGGCTCATGTACGTATGTATTTATATGAAGTGGATAAGTATAAAAAAAAACCATTGTTAGCTTTATATCTCAGGTTCTCTCAGAACAGTACCCGCCTTTCTAAAAAGTATCACCAAACTTTACAGCAATGCAATCCTAACCGGATGTATGGTTGATACGCAGAGAAACTTTAATCAATAAAAATACAAACAGTTATAAAATAGATAACCGCAAAATGAATAATCTCCTTTATCATAAAATCTTTACTTTGCTATTACAAATAACACAATTAGATACAAAGTTAGTGTTTTATGACGCGTCTATATATAAAATAAAACTATGAGCTGTCAAACAGTAGCAGTAATTTGATGATAAAAGCTAAATATCTTCACTTTTTAAACGTTATTCTCGAGTTATATAATAAAAATAATTAATCCCCTTATAATTTTCGTGAGTAATTTAATTTCTTTCTTTGATGTCGGCACATATAACTCTAGAAATCAGAATTGTTTCACACGTTCAATTGATGATAAATTTGAGATAAGAATCCAGACAAAAGAACATCATAGATTTTCTTTTAATAGTAAAATAGTTGAGTGCGTTCCAAAAATGTTCATTGTGTCGAAGATACTTTGGTTGTTAAATGTTCGGCTTGTTAGTCAGTTTCAAGTGATGTTGTTACAACAATTATTCTGAATAATTTCACTAGAAACCTGAACAGTTTCTCCTAGTCGACCATCTAACTACACCTTTTCATGGTCAAATTAAAATAACCCCGAAGCAAATTAATACAATCTCGAAGGAAATTAAAACAATTTTGAAGTAAATTAAATTAAACTGGAAGAAAATTAAATCTTTTAAAAAATAATTAAATAATGTCATCAAACCATATATCCGATACCTTTATCTAACGAGTAATAAATTAAAGTGTAATTTAAATAAAATGAAAGTGAAATGTATCTGATTTATTTGTCTCTATACAATCCGAATGATTTGTATTTGTATTTTTATTTTTGGTTAAAATCCTGAGAGTGAAACAAAATGATAATATAGGTTGGCAGGTGATTCACAAAATACATTATTGAAGTCTGAATGGAGACTTCAATTTGTGGAGAAGTTGACTGAAGAAAGTGTAGCAGTCATAGCACCTACTATGTATTGAATTTTGTTAATCCCACCCATTTGTTCTTCGGACATGCACTCCAAATAGAAGATATACCTGTTAGTCAGTAATAACTTTAAAAAGTCAGTATGTGGAAATGTTGTTTGTGTGGACATGCATTTGATTGAATCGTTCTGACTTGAAATGTATGAATACTTTATCCTATGTAATAATTTTCTTTCGCTTTCTGGAGTTTAACCAAAAATATTTTAAAATAAAAATCATTCGGATTTTAGAGATACGAATAAACCAGGTATATTTCACTTTCATTTTATTTAAATTACAATCTAATTGATTACTCGTTAGATAAAGTCATCGGATATATGGTTTGATGACATTATTTAATTAAAAAAACAACATTTAAATTGCTTCGAGTATATATTAATTTGCTTCGAGATTGTATTAATTTGCTTCGAGATTGTATTAATTTGCTTCGAGATTGTATTAATTTGCCTCGAGGTTATTTAAATTTGTTTCAAGGTTATTTTAATTTGTTTCGAGATTATTTTAATTTATTTCGAGATTATTTCAATTTGTTTCGAGACTGGTGTAATTTTCTTCGATATTGGTGTAATTTACTTCGAGTTTTTTTTTATGTGACCTTGAAAAGGTGTAAACATTATAATTTGCTTGCATGTAGCAATCATAAGATTTTGAATTCGAATCTAAATGAGTTGTATTTAAAATTGTTTAGCATTTGAGATTCAATAAAAAAAAATTATATCAGCTTAGACTGTAATACCATGGCCCATCTTTTTCAGTAGAATGTTTGTAAGAGCCACAGAAGATCTCAATGAGGAGGATGGCCTCTACATCCGATACCGCACTGATGGCAACTTGATCAACTTAGTGTTTGCTCCTACGTGTTGGCTGCAATAACACCTCGGTGGTATAATGCATCAAATCCGAGCGTGGTCACCTGCTACAATACATATGTGTCAGCAGGTAGTTATATAGTCACATAATAGACATCTCGTTGTTGAGATAGTCCGATTTCGATTTTCGGTAGCGGTTCATTTAAACATTCAACCTGTCAATGATGTTGCAATCGATATATGAGAGAGAGAGAGAGAGAGAGAGAGAGAGAGAGAGAGAGAGAGAAAGAGAGAGAGATTGCGTATTTTAGTGTGTTGTCTATACAACATGGAGAATTATTTAGCGGTGCCTCAATGACCTAATAAGTATTACAGGGATTTTAATGTTTGCTTAGATAGGAAGTCTCTTCATTAATTGGTGATGGCCAAAGAAATTGCCATCTAAATCAATGTCTAAGTAGACATGGAGAATGTATGAACAAGAAAGGAATTATTTTAGGTAATATTTGAAGTTCTAGGTACGTCTATGTATGGGCGCGTGACAGGTAAAGTCTGGGTCTGACGTCCTGCTCTCTCAGAGAAAGTGCACATGCAATACATTATCCCTCTTTTCCCGATTCAGCGAACGCCAAGTGGCCACTGTCTGCTTGCTTAACATGAGGTAACTGGAAATGGCCTCTCCTTTCTTACAGTGTCCGTAGCAACACCTTCTTGTCAACATCCCCGTTTCCATAGAGCTTGCTATGTCATGTTACGACCGAGTGTCTGGTAGTATAACCGGATGGGTAGGCTGGGTGCGTCAGCCTAAGATAAAGACAACTCTGATTTCAAACCCAGGCAGCTGCGGACTTGTTAGTTCATCCTTCTAGGAGTACACTTCGTCGTAACACCTACAGCCCGAAGACGTCGCTGTCACCATCCCACGGGAAATAACAACCAAGGGAGATAACAACAAGAAGACCAGTAGATCGAAATTTGTTGACGATGTAGACAATGCAGATTGGTGTGAAATGTTGGGGCAATAAAGACAATGCAGTAGGTAGTGTCAGTAACAGACCTCGGCAGAATATGAACTTGTAACTTTGAAGACGGAGACTGTCTTGTAGTTCACTGCTCTCACAAGAATAATAACGATATAATAATTAAAATGAATAAAATTGTAAATAAAATCTAAAAAAAAACAACAGATAAAATCGTAGAATACTGTTCTTTGAAAGAAGCCATCTTTATCATGTTCTACCAAGAAATGGTTTGAATTGTTAAATACTTTCCTTTGTTCTGTTAGCCTTTTGTGTGGTATAATTGTGTAATTCTGGTTAACCTTGGCTTCCATTGAAAAGAAAAAAAGGAGAGGCTGGGTCATTTAAGCTGTGTATGTGTGCATGAATATTTGTTTTTTGTTGTTGTTGATTGTGTGTTTGTGTAGTACTGTATGTGTTTGTTCTGAGCTTGTGTGCGTTTGTCTGTGCGTGCGTGTGTAGATGTGTGTGTGTGTGTGTGTGTGTTTGTTTGTGTGATTGTATTGTTCTATGAGTATTTGGTTCTGTGTTTGTGTGTTTTGTGTGTGCGTGTGTGTGTATGTGTGATTGTATAGTTTTGTGTGTGTTTGATTCTGCGTTTGTGTGTAGATCTGTGTGTGTTTCGTGTGTGTGTGTGTGTGTGTGTTTCGTGTTTGTGTGTGTGCACGTATAGGGGTGTTTGTGTTGTACTGTATGAGTTTGCGTGTAGTTTATGTGTGTGTTTGTGTATGTGTGTTTTTTGTGTGTGTGTGTTTTGTGTGTATGTATATGTGCGAGTCTACGTGTGGTTCTGTGAGTATCTATTTGTGGTTGTGTTGGTTTGTGGTTATGTGTGTGTCTGTGTGTGTGTGTGTGTGTTCATTTCTAAAAGAGAAAGAGAGAATGAGTGAAAGAGAGAAGAGAGAATGGGAAAGAATGGATGAGAATGACAAATTATTAACAGTAATTGTGTAATTAAACACAGAGAGAGAGAGAGAGAGAGAGAGCGAGAGAGAGAGAGAGAGGGGGGTGGGGGGTGGAGAAAGAATAAGAAAATTAATGGGGCAGAAAGAAATTATAGATGACAATAACGTAAGAGAAAGAAATAGCAAAGGGGAAAGAAAGAGATAGATAGAGAGAGGGAGTGAATTGAAATATGTTGAGTGAGAATGTGAACAAGTGTGTGTGAGTGTGCATATTGAAGTAAAATAAGAAATCAACAGTTGGAGAGGGGGGAGAGAGAGAGCGAGAGAGAGTGTGTGTTAGTGAGAAGGTATGCGTGAAGGCGAGAGGGGGTCCGAAAGAATGAGTGGGGTAGAGTCTGTATATATGTTTATGTGCGATGGTGAGTATGTGTGTGTTTCTCTGTGCGCGTATGTAGGTATGTGTGTGCTTCACTGTGTGCGTATGTAGGTATGTGTGTGTTACAACAAGATATATGGAGATAGTGACACTTTCTAAAAGATATAGTGTTTTTTTATGTGTATGTGGTGGTGCTGGTGTGTGTGTGTGTGTGTGTGTGTGTGTGTGTGAGTGTGAGAGAGAAAGAGAGAGAGAGAGAGAGAGAGAGAAGTAAGAGAAAGAAAGATGTAGATATAATAAGAGAGTATGAGTCAACGGAAGAGAGAAAAAGATTCAATAAAATAGTAGAGCTTGTAACATCAAACAATTTTAGCAGCTCTCAACTGAAAACTCTGATTGTTTATTTAGCTGTAACCTTTGACATATTTGGAATCTGATTTGATCATTTTTAGTGTGGCATGACATTGAACAGAATTACGGCCAATGGTGGTAATAGATTATTTTAGGTCACATAATTAGTAGTTGTGGGAGGGGGTCGTATTTTTCTTTTTTGTTGATTTTTTTATTCTTGTTCCTTTCTTTTCAGTATGTTTTGGGGATAATTTAGCAGAGAACACACTTAGCCAGTTCGTATATTCTCAGTGATACTACGTTATGTTCGTGGCCAAGCACTTCACTGTTTAATGTCCCAGATCATGTAGATGAATACATTGTACCATGTTGCTGAATGCTGCATCGTTACAGTAAAACTGCCGAGCCACACAGTTATTTCTACGCATTGTATATTCAGAATTGCAATATCCAACGTGTTCTTCATTTTTAAGATCGCAGCTTGTTATATAAGATGTAGGTGTTATTTCTAAATAAGGCTAAATAAGAAAAATTACTGACGTGACCTAGATACATCACACAAAAAGATGGTCTTTAATGCTTCCCTTACGATTAAATTGTTTTTATACTCACGTTATAATCACAAAGATGTAAGGAAACGAGTGATGATTTTCGTAGTCAGGAGACAGTTCAGTATCAAACATTAGGTAAAGTTTGTTAGCGTACTGAAAGAAAAATAAGGTGAAGAGATATCATGAAAGAGTACAGAGACACTAATAATCGAGCTGACAGGTCAGTAGTTTAGAGGCACGAGCTGAGAGCTGAAGACAGACCAGTCGAGGTGTTCTGGAAGTTCTCGCATTTCTGATAATTCATTATGTATTTAGGAAAGACACGAAATGCCCAAATTGTCTAGTCTATCTTGCTAGAAATAAATATCACGTGGTTGGAAAAATTCGCCAACCAACAAAACACTAAAATTTGAAAACTGCAGTAGTTTTGGGTGAAAATTTAGTATTTTGTAGTGTGCAATGCTGATGACGCCAAGTCCCTCCGCAGAAGTGATCAAGTAGGATAGATAAACTTATGTCCTAAGCAAGAGGAGATTGATCTCTTATCTGATCAACGCCATATGGAATCTGCTGATGAGTACAGCCGGCCAAGTTCATCTGAATGGCTGTAACTTGTCATGTAAATCTAGTATAGTACCTTAACATATCTCAGTTTATTTACATTTACACAGTTTGTTATTAGCTCGACGAAGAAATGAAAGGAATTGGTAGGAATTCAGACAGAAGACGATACAACTTACCAACAGTTGATATTTACAAACAAAGATGGAGCACTACCATTCGAAAGAGATTTCCGTGTATTTCCTCGCAATGATAATAGTCCTGCGATTAATTTAAATATACTTGGTCCAAACTTAGACCCAATGACATATACCTTATTATATCCATTTGGAGAACCTGGATGGCAGCTAAATATGCAGATAAACATAGAAGGAAATGAACACCTTAAACGTAAGAAAATTACCATGTTATAATATAAGGTAGGACAGACCGCAGTTAGGTAACATTTCAATCCAATTTTGCATGGTGGAAAACTTTTCCAGCAATGGGCTGTGGATTCTTACCTCTTAGTTGAGGCAAATAACTTGAACTATATACGTTCACAGCAACGAAAGCTTAGAGCCGAACAGCATAAAGGATTATCTGACCATCTAGTTAATCTAGCCAATAATGCTGGAGTACAAATAGGAAAAACAGTAATACTACCGTCATCTTTCCAAGGTTCTCCACGCAATATGAGAGAACGGTACCATGATGTCATGGCCATAGTAAGAAAATATGGAAAACATGATTTATTCATTACTATGAGTTCTAATCCAAAATGGCCAGAAATACAGAAAAATCTCTTTTTCGAACAACATTCATCTGATAGATCAGATTTGGTATCCAGGGTATTTAACACGAAGCTGAATAACTGGTAATCCAGTGGAATAATGTTATTCTATAGAATTTCAAAAACATGGCCTTCCTCATGCTCATATTTTAATCATCTTAGAACAAGATGCTAAAATTCCAAGAAGCAGCAGATAAACATAATTTATTTACTAATGATAATGAGTGGATGAGATGTCTAGAAGAAGCTGCAGGCGTTGATATGCCCTATCAGTTAAGGCACATATATGCATTAATATATGCATTTAACAGGCCAAACAATCCTGTAGAACTGTATCAACAGTATGAAAATGCATTCATTGAAGACTTCAATGAATGCATTTTCATACTTTCAACAAATCTACTCAAGAGAGATTTCTTTTTAAAAATCCCTACAGGAGACAGATTTGACATTGCGATTGCATGGTCTTAGCTATTCAATATTAGGCCTACCAGACCCAGTTCCTATAGTTAATTATGCTTATCAAACAAATATCTTGGCGGAACATTCAGAAGCTGAAGAGAGAATAAATAGTCTCAATTCCAGACTGAAAAATGTTTTTGAAAGTATAGTTTATGCCATTGAGAATGAGAACACACAACGATGTCGTTTTAGATGGATCTGGTGGATCTGGAATAACATACATTTATAAAAGACTGATGAGCTTCCTACCTGTGAGGGGTCAGACAGTTCTTCTATTTGCAACAACTGGAATAGCTGCTGATTTGCTCTAGGGAGTACACACTGCACACAGTGGCTTTAAACTTCCAGTTCCAGTACAAGAAACATTAACGTCATCAATGTCAATACCATCTTACGGATCACAGAATATTCATGATACATCTCTTATCATCCTTGATGATAAGGGATGCTTTATCAAGTAAGGCATTGAGTATAATTGACCAGCTTCTGAAGGAGATTATGCAGAATGATCATCCTTTTGATGGAAAAGTATTGTTGCTTGGAGGTGACTTCCGCCAGACAGCTAATGTAATCCGAAGAGGCACCAATGCTGACATAATAGAATCATGCACCAAGAGTTCTCTATTAAGGAAATATGTGGAAGTTCTTCAACTCACAGTAAACATCAGCACTGCTGAACAAGAAGAATTTAACAGTTAGATCTTGAGCATTGGTGATGGGACTTAACTAACAAAACGGGGCTTCGCGATGACATACTTCCCATACCATTAGGAATGATTACCAAGAAAGATAATATTGTAAGCCAAATTTATGGAGATTCAATCAATATTAACAATGATGAGCAAATTGCTGAGTTATCCACAAGGATTGTTCTCACTATAAAAAATAAGTTTGCATTGAAACTTAACAATGACATTCTGCAACTCATACCTGGTGTAACAAAAGAGTACAAAAGTAGTGGTTCAATTATACTAATGATGATGATCAGGCTTCTCTAATTTTCCTATGGAATTCTTAAATGAACAAAATCCATCTGGAATGCTACCTCATATTTTGAATGTGAAAGTTGGCTGTATTATGATGTTAGTACGTAACCTTAATCCACGAAAAGGCTTACTAAATGGAACACGAGTACTCATTAAAAAGACTCACAGTCACTTTCTGCATGCAGAAATATTAACTAGCAGCAATAAAGGAGAAAGAGTTTTCATTTTACGTATTGATTTAGCACCTATCGAGATAAATCTACCTTTTCAACTTAATCGTAGGCAGTTATCCTTGATACCAGCCTTTTCAATTACAATAAATAAATCTCAGGGTCATCCTTTTAATAGGGTGGGGGTGTATCTGCCACAGCCTGTGTTTGGTCATGGAGACTTATATGTACCTCTACGTAGGACCAAAAATCACGAGCACCTAAAATTAGAGATTTCACCTCACATGGAACAGGGGCATATTTTACAAGATTATCACATTTTCACAAAAATGTAGTCATAAATGAACTTCCGAGCAAAAATATACGTATAGATTTTTATGATGCAAATACTGACTTTTGTAGAGTTAATTAAAGTATTGAAAATGAATTTCTGCGATAAAATATATACGTAAAAAGTTTATTATGCAAATATTAAAATAGTTAAATAAAATATGAATAAAATACACTTCTGGCATAAAAAAAAATATAACAAGTTGAAGAAAATGATAGTCATAATAATGATTATGAAGTTATAATCATTGTAGTTTTTATTGGTTTGTTGTAAACTGATTGTATCTGCAATCTATAAGTTTGAATCTACAATTTTCTAAACAATTTTAGTAAGATGTAGTCATACGAAGAAGTACTGACAAATCAATAAATAATTCTATGTAAATATTTAGTGAACATATGTAATGTTTTGAATGTGTATCGACATGGAGAGTTTGATGCCATATAAATGATTTGTGTATTTAACTTATGCATTGGAAATATAGTGAAGGCACGTGGCTTAGTGGTAGGCTACTGGACTCACGATCGTGGGTTCGATTCCCGGTCCGAGACGCACGTTGGATTTTTGTGCAAGGTACTTTACTTCACGTTGCTCCGCCCTGCAATGGACTGGTGTCCCGTTTAGGCTGGAGCTTGTACTCTCAGTTCGCTTAACGCCACTGAAACCAAGGTAAGCTCCGGCCTGATGTGCCAATAAGCTCAGGTAGAAATTTAACCTTTTTTTGTTAAGTGGAAATATAGATCATGCGAACATTTTGAGATTTTTGTAAAGTCCTCCACCTTCATTATCAGATTATTACAGCATTATCATAATTGATCATTAAACAGTATTATTTTTAATGATAACATATTTGTTGTAAATATTCAAATGACAAATTTGTTATATTTAATCTTATTTTAATTTAATAAATATTTTTATTTTGAAAATTGTTATTAATTTCATTAGTTTGTATAAGTACCATGAAATTTGAAAAATGTAAAATTATAATTATTGTATTTATATAACATTACCTGATATTAACTAGAGTACCAGTAGTATGTCCCTAACATTAAAACACTGTGATATGATGGGTAACACACTACCAATAGTACTGATTGCACATTGCTTGCTCACGATATATAACTATCAATTAATTACAGCCGTAACATTTCGATTAATTCCTAATATGGAATTAATCAATGATACATCTGCAATTAATTGTTAGTTAAACATTATTATTGTTATTGATAAGATATTTTTTATTGCAAGTATAAAAATGAAACATTTGTTTTATTATATTTTATTTGAATTTAATAAATAATTTAATTTTGAAAATTAGTATTCATTTCATCATTTTAAATAAGCACTCTGAAATATGAAAAAAAGTAAAATTATAATTATTGTACCTATGTAACATTAATTGTTAGTTAAACATTATTATTGTTATTGATAAGATATTTTTTACCACAGTAGCAAAAGTACATCCCCCAAATTAACCGTCATATGACGGGTAACACTCTAGTATATATAGATATATAGATATATTTATTAGTCAAGTACTGGGGTTGGTGGCCTTGTGCCTATGTCAGAAAC
>JAOPJM010530768.1:0-10189 GCA_027124095.1 Muusoctopus leioderma
CAGTGACTCAAGAGCGAAGAGTTTCGAGCGGGAGCACTTATCAAACTGGATGAGTTTGATAAGTGCTCCCGCACGAAACTCTAGGCACTTGAGTCACTGATGTATCTTTACAGATATCAATGAATTATATATACATGCATATATACATATATATACATATGCATCTATAAGATAGCATGGTCATGGATAGAATACTTTTCATCATGTCTGCTCAGTCAGAGCTAAACACCAACAACGACTCCGAACCTTTTAAAGATGATACGATACCTATTATAGAAAAAATAGAAACATTTTGAAAACGAAGCTGGGCTTAAGAAAAATAATTACTGCCTAGATAAAAAAAATAGTGGCATCACTCATCAATAGAAACTGAAGAGCCATCTCCTCGAAGCATTACCATCTTCATAAACTGCAAACTTGCTGTCATTGTCAACATTCAAAATGCGTTGTGGTTGTCATTTCATTTTGTGTACGACCAGTTTCAGCTCAAATCTTCAGCATACTCCTGAATAACCCGGACCAAGGACCTATATTGGTTCTTACAGATGATGATGTTGATGATGACGACGATGATAATGGTGATGATGATGATGGTGGTGGTGATGATGATGCTGGTGATGATGATGATGGTGATGGTGATGATTATGATGATGGTGATGATGATGGTGATAATGATGAGGATGGTGATGATGATGATGATGATGGTGATGATGATGATGATGATGATGATGATGTTGATGACAAGGACGTCGACGATGATGTTGATGATAATGATGATGATGATGATTATGATTATGATGATGTTGATGATGTTGATGATCATAATGATAGTGATCATAATGATGATGATCATAATGATGATGATCATAATAATGATTATGATGATGATGATCATCATCATCATCATCATGAGGAGGGGCAGGTGATGTTAGTGGTGGAAGACGACAAGCACTCTTTAAAACGTTTCATAGTGTGAATATGAAAAGCTTATGTGCTTAAAGATCAATTTCTGAAAGCGACCATCACTCATGGTTATTATTCCTTTATTAGGTTAAAGTCATTTATCTGTTCGTTCTTTAACGCGTTCGCACATTCGCATATACACACACATTGCCACATTCAGACATACACACATTCACAATTACACGTATGCAAAGATACACATGTTCACACATTCACAAAAATTCACTCATACACAGTTGCACACCTACACACATATGCATGCAAACAAACACACCAACATTCTGACAGAACCAATCATTCATTCGCACATTCAACATTTCTTTCCATTTATCTCCAATCACTTCTTTCTTTCTTTTTATATCACTTTCTGTTGCTTCTTTCGTGACAATCTATTGAAGTTATCTATTTCCCTCGTATTCACAGAATATGTAAAATGAAAATAAACAACTTCTGTCTCCAACTAGTGTCTGAAACTAAATAGAAGCTAAGAGCAAGTAACAGGAAGTGCAGTCACATCATCAGCAGTAACAAAATACCAACGGAAGCGAAATATGGCAACGGTTAGGGTTAGGGTTAGGGTTAGGGTTAGGGTTAGGGTTAGGGTTAATGTAGTTACACCAACATCAACAATAAATATTATGTACTTCTAAATGCATAAACAAAAACATAACGAGTAAAACAGTAATCGTAACAACCAACATAACATGTACCCCCCCCCATCACCGTCCGTACTACTTCCTAGTCAACTGTTTGCAGCAGCTGGCCGAATATTCCAAACTTTAGCTCATTGCAGAGTGCAGCCGCCGCCGACGACGACTTATGCCCCACACAAAGCCGCGCATCAGTGGTGTGACGAAGCTACCGTGGTCGCGTGAACTGCCGTATCACGCACCCGTTGACAGTTTGTTGCCACAGCAAGCTGCAACGTACACAATTCCTGTCACTAGAAACCACCTCTACAACACCCCAGAGCACTACTATAGCAACATCCTAAAAACACTAACTCTCCCACTCAGCCCATGCAAGCATAATGAGCACATACACACAGAAACGTGTGCAACTAATAATAGATGTATTCACCCCCAAATTCCTCTGTTAGAATGCACACTACCAACAATAAGTGCAAATGAACAGCAAATGTCGCGCTCTGCCATTTTTCAGTCTGTTGTGGCCATCACCAGATTCTATGAGCGAGGAGGAATAGATTTGGCAGTGGAGAGAGTGTAATATCTCCAGAGTATCACACTGCTCCCCTGACGATTCATCACTGCATGTAAGAAAGTGTGTGTAGTATGATCCTCAACTAGGCGGAGACATAGTATAACTGAGAAGATGAATCTGTTGGTCACGCTTTGTCGTTCGGGCGACTACCTGTTTGCAACATGACTGCTTGATGAGGGTTATGGTCGGATTACACAACAACAACAACGACAAGAATTGTTATAGCACCCACACTATATATTGTAGACTCACAACGACCAACCATATCCACCAAAACTACACAAAATAATCAATGCTACACAACACACCACTTCATCGCAAACACACATACCGGGTAGACACGAGGAATGTGAGCCCTGAAGGACTTGAGGTTCGAGAGGGGGACAATAACAACAACAACAATTGCACCAACACCGCCACTAACACCACCATCACCAACATCATTCCTACTACTACTACTACTACTACTACTACTACTACTACTACTACTACTACTACTACTACTACTACTACTACTACTACTCTTTGGGGGTGTAACGAATGATCAACTTATTTAAGTGGTCGCTCGAAACACTAACAATTGTAGCCAAATCTACCTCAAATCACATACTACAATGTTAACATAAGGACATTGAATAATGTAGTCCTATATTGTGTACATTAAAGTTGTAACAACAGACGGAATGGTCATATAAATATTGTTGTTGATCAGAGGTCTGCTCTATCAAGGATGACCGGGAACTAAAAAACAACAACAACAACAACAACAACAACAACAACATCAACAACAACAACAACAACAACAACAACACCAGCAACAACAACCACAACAACAACAACCACAACACCACCACCACTACCACCACCACTACCAACAACAACAACAACAACAACAATAACAACAACAACAACAACACCACCACCACCACCACCACCAACACATTAACAATAAGCACCTCTTCAAACACCAAAACAATACCTGGATGACGATCTTTCTCGTAGACTAAAGAATACTATAGAACATGTAGAAATTGTTATTTCCTGAACAAAGTATCGTGAGGGTTCCCCCTTTCCCCCAACGCCTTCTATCTGAAGCCTAAATGACTTTCCGAAACACTAACAAAAGATGCACCGATGGTAGACATAACAATTACAACGTAATACAATTTCTCGAACACAACTGGACATCTCTACATGAACCACAAAGTAACTGGTCTCTTACGAAATAGTCAGTCAGAAGCAACATATTTTCCTATACCATCCACATTTGACTAGCATTACTTTCTTAAAAATGTATTCGGCGATTTCTCGGAAAGATATTCACACGTGAGCAATCTTGTAATAATGGGTGACTTGAATCTCCATCAGATTTCAACAACTGACTCATTCACAAATATCTTTCATAATCACTGTCTCCAGCAAGACGTTAAGACATCTACACATATATCAAGCCATACTCTTGACCTTGTTATTTCTCGACCTACAGACAACATTATTTCCGTTACTTCGCTTTATGATTCCAGTAACAACGATTACCATTTAATACTGACGTTAGCTCAATTCTCCGAAGATGAGAACAGAAGTCAAATTAATTACTTTTCGCCGATGGAAGTTATTAAACACTGCGTCATTTAAATCTTCAATGGAAAAATGTTGTCTATATAATGATCAGTTTTTAAACAGTAATTCGTCTACTAACACGCTTATGGACCTATATATTCTACACTATCTAATTTAATCAATAGTCGGTTTCATGAAATTATGCGTCCTGTGAACCTGAAACCATTTTCACCGTGGTATAACCGTGAAATTGTAGAAGCTAAACGTATGCAGCATTGGCTAGAATCGCACTGGCGTCGATCTCGGAATTCTGATGATAAGCACACGTTTGTTATTAAACGAAATAAGGTAGCGGTGCTTGTCTATTGAGCTAAATGTATATACTACACAGATACATAGATACATTGTCGGGAAGTTTACTCTATTCCTCAAGATGAAATTCCATTAAACGCATTCTAAACAAAGAGCATTTAATAATGCTGCCTTCTAATGAAAACTCAGTGGACAGTGTTAATCTATTTTAAGCTGAAAACTAACATAGTTCCTTTTTGTCCTTCGTGAGGAGGGAAAGTAGCGCCCGTCAGCCCTTTTCAGGGACTACGAAATTAGTGGGAGGGAGGGAGGAATGTATTCTCAGACCGGAAATCCGACCCAAATGTTTGCAAAAGAAAGGACTCCGCGAAAGGCTTCCAAGAGCCAGGTGGTAGTGTTAAACCGGGCGATGGGTTAAGTCAACTAAACAAGTAGGCCACGGCAGGCTTTCAACTGAAAACGAAAAGAGCTGGAACTAATACCGCAAGGCAACCCTTCTGCCATTCTATCCTTTCTGCCAGTCCACCACCCTAGACTGGCACTTTAAGTATTCCGAAAGGATGAAAAGCAAAGTTGAGCACGGTAAGATTTTAACTCAGAACGCAGTGAAACGAATCGAATGCTGCAAGGCATTCAAAACGACGCTCTCACGATTCTGCCAATTCACTGCCTAAATCAATACAAATAGTGTATGCATTGTCCACACATTAGTTCGTATCCATATCTCATCCTCATGCTGCCACAAAAGATGAAATTATTTCTCTGCTGAAATCTGTCAACTCAAAATCCTGCACACTAGATCTTACACCATCATATATAATTATAGTTTGTTGGGAAAACCTTCGCACCGAACATTGCACAAATTAGCGAATGTATCTCTATGTTTACCGGACTACCTGAAATATGCATGAATTATTCCTCTTCTTAAAAAGAAAGGCTTAACAATAGATCAATTATAGATTTATCGATCACTATCAAGTCTAACGTTTAGTTCAAACATCATTGGAAATCTGGTTGCAAAACGTATACAGAATGATTTGCCGACAAAATCGCTCCTATCTCCATATCAGTCAGCATATTGGACTGGTTTCTCTACAAAAACGATGCTGTTAAAACTAAATAGTGATCTTGAACTAGAAGCTGACAATGGCAATGCATCAATTGTAATCGTCCTGGATTTAAACGCGGTGTTCGACACACGTATGCATCATTTTCAATCACGTTTTGGTTTTTGTTATATATACGTTCGTTGCTTCTACTCTTATCTCACTGGAAGACACCAGGTTGTAAGTGTTGATACCTCATGTGGAAGACCACTTGGCTGAGGTCTTCAACAGTATTCGGTACTCAGCTCTCTGCTGTACTCATTATATATCACAACATTATGAAATATTTTTGACAGCTACCGGTTAAAACATTCAGATTTACTCAGTGATACAGCTTTATATCTCGCGTTTCATAACCACGACGTGCATAACTACGCCGCTATACTGTCAACTCATTTGGGTCACATTACATAATGGTTTACGTCAAACAAACTGAACTTAAACACGATTATATCCGACGTGTTCTTGTCTGGTTTGGGTCGTAATATACATCCAAGCCTCATTTAGTTGGAATTCGAATAATATGATATCATTTTTCATTTTGTACGAGAATAAATTCGATTTAGTACGAATTTGTTTTCTTTTTTCTTTTAGCACGAAAATTTTACATTTGTTCGTCTCAGGTCCTCGGATAACGTGAGGCGAACAAATCATTTTTTAAAACGAAAGTGTATGTAATTTGAAGGATGTTTTACTGACATTTCTAGCAGTTTGACTGACCACTGAGAGACGCTCTCATTGGTTCATAGTTCTTTAAACTGTTTAGTCCCATGTCGGTCATCCCTGACGAAGTACCTCGCGAACTTATGCGAACTTTCATGGGAGCCGAGCAAACGATAAGCGCCGACAACGCATCTTAAAATTTGTTTGCACATTTTCAGTAGGTTGGAACACATTACTATCTTTTATATACTATAATAAATTAGAATAGTACGAATTCAATTAGTACGGAGATTTTATAGCATTAATTATTCGGACTAACTGACGTTTACCTATATTTCGATTATCCAAAATATATATATTTGGATCTCATATACCTTTCTCACGAACAGTACAAAGTTTACGGTGGCATTGGTTAGATGATTATTATTATTATTATTAAAGGCGGTGAATTGGCAGCGTCGTTAGCGTGTCGGACGGAATACCTTACGGTATTCGTTCTGTCTCACTGCGCTCTGAGTTCAAATCCCGTTGAGGTCAGCTTTGCCTTTCATCCTTCTGGAGTCCATAAAATAAAGTACCAGTCAAGTACTGGGGTATTGTTGGCCTTGTGCCTAAATTAGAAACTATTATTATTTTTGATAGTTTATTATTATTTTTCATGCGATGTTCTACTGCACCACCAGGTGCCCCTCCATGTTCCTGAGGTGTGTGCAGCATTGTGTGCTTTTCCCATTTGTTATGGAGATATAACTTACTATTTCTGGAGCTGTGTTATACTGTGTGTTCTGTTGTGTATAGCATGTGGTACTTGGGCTGGGCAGTCAATATGTGTGGTCAGTGTAACATTTAAAAAAAATGCATCTGTCCAGTTACTAGTGTTGTATTGTCGGGTGTCAGGTGTGTAGTTGTGTGTTGTGTTATTTTATTGGAATGCAACTCCTTAGTTATGTGTAGTGTGAGTTGTGTTATGTTATTGGGTATTTATTGTCTGGGATGTGTGCTGTGTGTTGTGTTCATAGTCTGTAGTTTTGGGGCTGTGTGTTGTGTTCATAGTCTGTAGTTTTGGGGCTGTGTGTAACGTTGTGGGCCCTGACATGTATTATTATTATTATTGTTGTTGTTGTGATACATCTTGTGGATAGCGAGAGTGGTGAATGATGGTAGAATCAGTAAATAGCTGGCTATAATGCATTCAGATATCTAATTCAAATTCCGTTTGGTTAAACTTGACTTTTAACATTCCGTGTCTAGAAATTAATAATATATTAAAGAGGATTAAATCGACTACACCCACCAGTCGAATATTTTGTACCGCGCCAGTGCTAACCATCCTTCATACTATTGTTATATCGCTGATTTCACTGTCATTTCAGAACCAGTATAGGGCTTTTGTAAATGTCTTGCATTATTTAGTTTCTTGTCAAATATTTTGAGTTCTAATTTTCTCACCGGAGTTAGATTGATGTCCCTTGCTCATAGTCGATGCGGTCTACTCATTTCACCCCCTATCATCACTCCTACTGGTCTTTGGCCTTTCTTTAAAGTAACACATCCTCTGTACATTATTCACTAATACCCGGAGATGCGTGCAAGTTTTCCACTCTAAAGAAGAACAGCTGTATACAGTGTATTATTATTTTTGATGATATGCTTACTCATAATATACTCTACGTTGAAATTATTATTATTAAATTATATGTAGGTAATTTTGTTCAGAAAAATGTGTTTGGGGATTTTGCACGGTGGTTAGAGATTGAGTAAATACTGGTATATTTCATCTGCTTTTAGTTTCTTGGCAATCAGTGTAGAAACTATATTAGAATTGTTTCTACTCTCATTTGCCAGATGTTGTTTATTTTAAATCTGAGGTCATTATAGTAACACAAACAACACCACCACCATCAACAACAACAACAACAACAACAACAACAACATCAGCAGCAGAAAGCAACACATACATAACAACGGCAGCAAACACATAAACAGTATTGTTCCACTTCAATGTTATTCGTATGAACAACAAAGATTTGTTGCAGTATACGAAAAAAACCCCACAAAATCATAATTGGTACTGAAGTGGTAATAGATTGAAGCACTCAACTAAAATAAAGCAAACTTAATAGGGAAGCTTTCACAGCCCCTCCTCAAACTGTACGTTTTCCGATGACTCTACAATGGAGACCTAGTTCAATTTAAGTATGCATTTCATCTCTTGCAACTTAGAATACTCTGGCATTATTGAGAGTAGATTGTGTAAATGTGCAATATGGAATGGGGAATGTACAAGTAGAGTACCCAACTAAATGTCCTAAAAATTACTGAATTGTAGACGTGATTGCCATCAGTCGGACAATGGTTTTCAACACACATATACTGGGTGAATATAAAATACTATGAAATGTGTGTCTCATTTGTCGGCGCGAATCTGGTAGATTAGCAGTGTTGTATCCAGAAGGACAGTAGTTGATCTGTACCACAAATGTCAATATAGTCAGCTACGTGAGACATGTAGTGGTACCAGTGACACAGGAGAAACAGCGAAAGTGAACATAACGTGGCATTTTAGGCCCTTAACCCTGCGGAGTTATAGATTTGGATTTTTAAAAATTTTTAATAATATTCTTTGTATTACAAATTTTCGCACCAAGTACTTCTTTCATTCTGATTGTCATTTACTGTCCACATTTTAAAATGTTTCAAATGTCTGTTATTCAAATATTTGTCTACTTCATAGTAACCGATGTTTTACTACGAAGATATCGGAGACATTCCTATGTGAATTACGATGTAATTCTTTGTTGGTAGTAACAACAGGCACATCTTGGTATATTGTAGTTCAAACAAGATCACGTACCAAATTGTATGTACGTTTACATCATATAATAATATTATGTATCCTTGTAACCGATATTTTATTGCAAATATGTCGAGAGACTTATCTATATGAATTACTATGTAATTCTTTGTCGGTAGTAACAATAGACACAACCTAGTGTATTGTAGTTTTATCAGCACCGTGTACCAAATTGTCTGTTAGTTTATATCAAATATTCTCTCTTTTGATCTTAATGTGTCTCCATATTTACCATTAGTAATTGTTTTTAAGTGAGACTATTCCAAATTTGCTTGGACTGGAGGAAGAATAATAATGAAATACATTGAAAATATTAGACTATAATTAAAGGCGGAACTAACTATCCACGCTAAGAAATTAAAAGTTCTGTGATTAATGCGAACAACAAATTACTATAAACTGTCTGAGCAGTCCAACAAACTAAAACTTTTACAAATCACAATTATCCATAAAGTTTGGCGCATATCTTAAAGAAATGTCCGTATCAGATGAAAGGCATAACTTCCAATGAATAGAGAGCACATATGTCACATTTAAGGGGATCACTCCGAACACTGAAATCAAATAAATATCATTTATTAATTCCACAGCAATACCGCTAATATTATACCGAGCACGGTACCTAGCGTATTCTAGTTGGTCTCAGACATTGTAAACGAACTCTTTTGATCGGGGACAAAACGCAGCAACATCAAACGAATGCAAAACAGTGATTTACTATTACTGTCTGCTATAAAACTCGACTCAGCCAGGTAGGTACTAAAAATACTAATATTTACACTTTCAGGGGAAACAAATATCATTTGATAGATACAACATCTGAAACAATAACAGCTATTAAGCTATAACATTACATCTATTAAAACGAAACTAACGAGGAAGTCGCAATGTGCTTGCTCGACCTACTAGAAATAGGAGCCAAATCTCCCTTAAATTACACTTTACAGTTTTGAAAATGAGTGACACACATTGGATAATATAATCGTAGATATGAAATGCCCCAGTGAAGAACGGTAAATTATTTGATCATAGCTTTTCTCAGCGAAGGCTTACCTGTGACTAAACAACAACAAAAAGGAAAAGAATAACAGGTATTGAATGGATATAAACATGGTTGTCGTGCCGTTACTTAGAAGTAGTATGGGACCATCTGATATTCATGCCTTTCTCAAGATAGATATATGACAGTCGACGTCGTATATCAGATGCTACCGTATAATAGAGGATCTATATGTTTTTAAATGTTCCATTAATCTGACATTGCACAGACAAACTCGCACATACACACACATAAACACATAGAAGCATGCACATTTTATTATGTATCAATACACAATACATTCCTGCGTTTTGGGTACATGTATTATGGTTAGATCGATATCAATATGTATACAAGAACTCATACATGAAATATGCAAACGTTTACATGGAATATTATAGCTATAACAAATATTGAATTAGCTTGCTGGTATGCATGTAGAAATGTATATATGTATATGTATAAGTGTGT
>JAOPJM010530786.1:0-10188 GCA_027124095.1 Muusoctopus leioderma
GTTTCCTTGGTTCGATTAGGAAGATCTTCCTAGGTTCGACTAGGAGGATCTTCTGATCGACTTAACTAACTAACTAATAAAGTTTAGAATTTTTTTACATGTTCAAAGGAGGGAGCCTCTATGTAGTCGCTTGATCTGCTAGAAATAGCAGCCAAATCTCTCTCAAATCACTTTTTTTTAAAGATGATAGAGTGTAAGGGGATATTATTAGATCATGTAGAAAAGACTGGATGGTCATGACTAGAATGCCTTTGATCATAGGTCTGTTCGACCAGGGTTGACTGAGGGCTAAACAACAACATGAATTTTACTGTCTTCAACAATATCATTGACTATATATGCCTATCCCATTTGGGTGGGGACGAGGGAGCTATATTTAAGGTCAGTGTATCAAACAATATTTTGTCTCTCTCCCTAATATTACCTACCTGAACTAGTGCAAGGTGGCTTGTGTTCTGATTATATTATACCTGATAACTTAAACATTCATGAACAACCTAGCATTAAGACAGTGACATATATCAAATATCAACAGGTTGTGTATTGGGTAAAGATGTGTGTGTGTGTGTGTGCGCGCATGACTGCTTGCATGTGTGTCTGACTGTGTGGGTGTGTCTGTTTCTGTGTGCATGTGTAAATGTACATATTTGTACAGAGGAAAAAGAAGGTGGTCTAATCATCATCACAGGTATACTGAAATGTAGGAGTGAGAGGTGGGGGAATCAAAGGGTTTCCTATAGTTGATTAAAGCACTAACATCTCTACCTTCCACCCTCCTGGCCATTCTATGTTTCTACCTACCCTACTTCCTGATTGCAGTCTCTCTCTATCTCTTACTTCACCTGCTATTTCTGTTCTCTCTCCTTCCCTCCACACCCCCATCTCTCTCTCCTTCCCTCCACACCCCCATCTCTCTCTCCTTCCCTCCACACCCCCATCTCTCTCTCTCTCTCTCTAATCTGTACATTTGACCTTTATAGTGTTTCAATGATTACTTGACTTAATATAATTTAGTATTTTGAGAAAGTGTTTGACACTATGAATGAATGAATACCAAATCCTTCTACTCTTGCTATTGGGTCTTTTACTATCTCCACATGTTATTGTTGTATGTAGTGTGAGTGTTGGATATAGATTATAACTTGTTTTTTTTTTTTACTACCTTTTTTGATTTTTACATTTGTTTTGTCGTATTTTCTTTTAATGTTGGCATGAGTTAGACATTAGGGCGTACAAGGTAGCCTCTAAATGGTCGCTCGACCTTCTAAAAATGGCAGCCCCAAATCTCCTTTCTATCACACCCTACCATTCTTAAAAGAACACATTGGATAATATGGTCCTGGATGCATACTTCCTGAAAAAAGAAAAAAAAGGCGATGGTACATCCACTCAATTAGGGCTGACCTGGGGCTAAACAACATCTTTTGGTGGTGTAAATTACTGTTTTAATGATTCATTGTAAGATGTCTTTCTACTTGACAATCACTGAACTGTAAAGAGGAACTGGTAGCTATTTTCAACCAGATAGATTAGATATTTATCACTATTTGGTCAGTGGTTCAGTAGTATCTTAATTGTGTCTCTTAATTGCTTGAGAAATTCCCTAATATCTCTAATATAATCTGGGCTGTTGTCTGGTGTGTATAGTAATCTGTAACTGATAGGTATAGTAATCTGTAACTGTTGCTAGCTTTTCAGTTTTGTAAGTAAAAATGATTCTCTCTTATAGGACATAGGTGTATAATTACTATCTTATCACCAGTATTTTAATGTTTGGATTTCTATATTGGCATAGATTGGATAAGGCTGAAATACTTCATTTTATATGTCATTATTATGCTTCATCTCATCTCATGAGGCCCAATGTTATCAGATTTCATTTAACCACTTCTCAAGTCTTATCTAATCTCAAGACTTGCTTTGTCTACTCTACCACGGACATCTTCTACTGTTAATTCATGGCACTTTTTCGCTCTGCATGCATTGTCCACTTACATTATATATACAAAGCTTTGTATTTGTTTTCCTGCATATATATTGACCAATGCCTTTCATACTCAACCTTGTTCTTTATCAATTTACACTTTTCAGTTCACAAATGCTGGGGTAACCATATGGTTATTAGTCTAATGCTTATATTGAATTACCTCCTATTTTCTGCAGTTTATATTATGTATTTCTGGCCTTGTGCCTTTGTAAGAAATCTAAGCTCTGGAGATCAGTACCAGGCAAATTTCTGATATTTTTATTTAATTTAAATGGACATAATGTCGTTAGTTCTGTGAAAGTCACTTTGATTATATACTATGTGAAGTGCTTTGAGCCAATGAAGGAGCCTGTATGCAGTGACTCAACCTGCTAGAAATAGCTACCAAATCTCCCTCATATTGCATTCTACCATCTTAAAGGAAGGACACATAGGGTAATGCAGTCTTGCATGCACTGTGTCTAAATAAAAAAGATGGAATGGTCAGAGCTGGGATGCTTTTGATCATGGCTGACCTGTAGCTAAGCAACAACTATGTAAAGTCTGTTAAATCATTTTTGTAAGTATTAAGATGGCATTATCAAAGAACTTATGTTTAACAATTTGTTTGGTTTGTTGTTGTTTAGCCCCAGGTCAACTTTGATCGAGTAAACCTATGATGAAAGACATTCAGAGCTGACCATCTCAACTTCTTAGGGGTATATAGGACTACATTATCTAATGTGTCTTTTTCTTAGGGTGGGGTGGGATTTGGCTGCTGTTTCTAGCAGGGTGAGCGACCACATAGAGGCTCCCTTGTTGGCTCGTGTTTGGCTTATTGTTTACAGTGGTCTAATTCTATTGTGTTAAATCAAGATCCACTGCCCATTATCCTTTATGAGAAGTTGCTGTACCTATTGCAGCCATGATTAAGCAGACCTATGATCGATTCCATTCCAGCCGTGACTATCCCATCTTATTTTCAGGCTGTGTATGTAGGACTACATTATCCAATATGTCCTTCACTTTAAAAGAAAAAAGATAGGGTGTGATATGAGAGATTTGACTGCTATTTCTAGCAGTTAAGTGATCACATACAGGCTGGTTTTCAATGTTAGGTGGAAATGTGATTTAAGGCAATTTAATTGTGTTGTATTTTGAAAAGTGCAAAAACTTATTTGAAAAAAATTCAAAAGTCTATTATTTTCAATATTAAGTTAAATTGTTTTTGCTTATAATAGTTACACAAAACAGAACTATCAACTTCATAACATTTTACATCTGTTTTTCCATGCTTGCATGGGTTGGACGGGTCTTCTCCAACACAGCATCTCATCACTCATTGCAGTCCCTTGACATTTCTTTCATGAAGTTCAGCATCCTGAGATCAGCCTTCACCACTTCTTCCCATGTCTTCCTCAGTTTTCCTATTCTACAGGTTCCTTCCATTTCCATCTCTTGGCACTTCTTTGCTTAACTTTGCCCATATGCATCATGTGTCTGTTCCAATGCAGCCTCCTCTCTTGCATACCACAGCTGATTTCTCTTATGCCTAGTTTTTCTCTCAGCTCATTTAAGCTTCTTTGTCCATTCACTCTAACATTACACATCCAGTGGAGCATGCTTACCTTTTTTCTTTCCAGCCTTCATACAACTTCTGCATTCAGTGTCTATGTTTCACTAACATGCAGTATCACATTTTGAACACACGCATCATACAATCTACCCTTCACTTGGAGAGAGAATCTCTCTGTCGCCAGCAGAGGAGACTACCCCTGTGCATCTGCTACATACAAAGTCCTCTGTCAGCCTGCCTGTGATCCCACTACATCTGTCGTGCATCCATAGTTTACATTGGGTACACTGAGTGAAATTCCTATCAACTTCTTTTCTACTTATTGAGCATGGCCATTTCTCAGATGGCAGTAGAGTCCTGCCTTCTTTCCTGTTAACTAAAACTTTTGACTTTGCCAGGTTTACTTTAAGGTCTTTTGATTCTATGCTTCATTTCCACATTTGAAATTTCTTCTCTAATTCTTTGACAGTCTATTATGAAAACTAGGTTATTGGCATAGAAGAGTTCCCACGGACACACGGTCTTAAACTCCTCTGTTATGACCTGGAGAACTATAATAAACAGGTGGGGGGTGAGAACCAAGCCCTGATGGACACCTACCTGCATGCTAAATTCTTTACCGAACTCATTGCTAACTCTCACCTTGCTGACAGCATCTCTGTATATGGCTAGTACAACTCTCACAGGCCATTCCTCTACACCTAATTTTTTTAGCAACCACCAAATGCCAGAGCATGGTACCCTGTCAAAGGCCTTTTCCGTGCTTCTTTCTTCCTTGTGTCAGTGGGACAAGTGCACTGCTATCATTCTGTACACATTTTTTCTTCAACAACATCCTGATTTGCACTGACATGGCTTGGCAATCCAGAATGCCTCATACCCTTGTTCCTCTCCCTTCAGAACATTGGCAAACCTTTTACTTTCAGCCTCTCTCCTAAGTATACCTGATTTATAGCAACCTGGTATTGTTCCTTACTCCCTCATTTCTTTCAATTTTTCCAGGCCTATCTCTTAGCTTTTATGGCTCTATCCATTGTATCATTCCATCACCATGTCACCTTCTGTCTGGCTAAGACCTTGTTCCATCAACAGATCTGGTCTGTGACCTGTAGTAGATTGTCTTGTAGAAACACCCTGTTCTCTTCTGTTATAAGTCTCTATCCCCTCATCATATGCATCACCTAATATTTCTTTGAATCTACTTGTGGCCAAGGAATCTTTCACCTTCCATACTTTCCTTCTCCAGATTGTCTTCTAGTTCTGAGCCAGTCTAGCTCTTATCATCAGGTCACTTGTCACTAGTTTATGCTGATCAAGTTAAATCAATTTAATTAGAGTTGATTTACAGTACCTGTCAAAAGTTTTGACATGCTTGGCTGAATAGATGTTTTCCTTGAGATTAAAGGAAATATATTTATTCTTTAAATTTTATTTTTCAAACAAAAATTTCTGACTGAATACTGGAAACTTGTAAGATTAAAAGACAATAATAAAATTAATAGTTAATAAAATTGATCACTTGAATTTGAGAAGACTTATGTCAGTCTGTCACATTAGAATTCAATGCAGAAGAGAACAAATTTAGATATAGTCATATATCATGGGGCGAAGGGAAATCTAAAGTTTCACGTAACACCCTTTATTTGAGAAAGAAAAATAACTAAAGTATGAATTTGATTCTAAAACAAAATTTTTGCCTTTCCTTGCTTGAAAATACAAGATAAAAATAATAATTTTTATCTTCAGCTTTAACATAATTTAGATTTTGAAAATATTGATTCCTCACAAAAGCCATAATACTGTTAGGTTAAATTAGTTGATTAATATTGAGCCTAGTATGTCAACCCCAGAGGCATAAAGGACATTCAACTTTAGTGAACATAAAACTACACAACTATAAAACCACCGCAAGGCTTTTTCTGCCAACCCACAAATATCCTAAATATTGAAAGGTAATCACCATGCATGCTATCTGCCTTATTTGTTTCTTCTTAAATATCTTTACATCTAGGATAGGAGCAAGTTGGAGGTTGTGATGCTGATAGTTTTCCAAAGAGCATTAGTTACATAAATGAAATAACTTCAACTGGGAATTGAAATCCTGTCTTCGTAGCAGCTTTCTGAGAGCTTACCTCTTGTTATATGGCACTTACCCCACCATCTTTATTGTTGGCATGTTTATTTGAAAGTTACTGTGTTTGCTTTGTTAGTTGGAAATAACAAAGTAGGGTGAGCTATACGAGTTAGTTTTTGGTGGGGGAAAGCAATTATTTCTGGGTATAGTTTTTAATAGCAATTGAGATATGAAGGTTAGTTGATTGGAAAATTTTGATAAACTTTGAATTCAAATAGTATCTAATAATTCAACTTTTTAGAGAGACTAAGTTGATAGGATTTTAATTGTCAAATTATTGCAAAGAAACTACTAAAACAAAGGAATATTAATGGCTCAACATATTGGAGTTAAGAAATATGAAGATGGTGAGATCTATATAGCAGTAAAAATTTGTCTAAGGAGTCCAAGTATGGCATTTTTGACTCCAACTGTCAAGTCTTGATGAGATGCAGTAAAGATGATGTGAAACACAAGAAGAAGCAATTCAATGATTTGAGGGTGTTTTCTTGGGAATGTTGTTTGGTTGCCATGCAATGGGATCGAACCCAGGATGATGGGATTGCAAAGTGAACTCCTTAACGACACAGCCATGCCTTCACCTGTATTCGAAATTATTAATTTTGTTAACAGAGAAATGGCTTGAATTACACCTTCTCACTGTGAAAGATCTATTTAGAAAAATAGTGTTTTATTGCTGTTGTAGGTTATCTGTTCAGTGCAATTAGCTAATCTAATTCCTATAAATATAGAGGAGCTGGATTCAAATAACAGGAAAAGCAGTTATCAAATTTGTTATTAGTGTTGTTGATAATGATAATTGTAAAGAGGCAGCAGAATAGTGCTGATTAGGCATGCTTGAACAGATCTGAATTGATATAATAACTAACCATATATTTAGAAGCAAACCGCAAGACCTGCATCCTGAATATTGCCATGATTATACTGTATTCATACATGTAAAGTTGTTTGTGTAGATGCAGTATGACTGAGTCAGCCTTGTTTCATTTGCTTGGCTATCCAGGAATATCCTAGTGCTGGCTGCAGCTGATAATGGTTACTGTCTGATAATCTTGATTACTTTGCTCTACAATCTAATACTTAGGGATTGATTAGAAGTAGTTAGGAATCTAGCACAGATTTTGGTCAAATATAACTATAATTCTTGCAACTATATATTTGCAGGATTTTAAAATACAAGTTATTATATGATGCTTTCATCAATCCAAAAGGTGGTTACTTTAAACAATCTACAATGTAAGCTGGTTTTGCCTTGAAGGACATCTCTTTTCAACTGCCATAATGAAATTGCTGCTATTTCTATAATGTTTCCGTTATCACTCCATGTAAAACACAGAAATAATAAAGAAAAGCCAAATGTATCAAAACCAAACTTTTAACTGGTAGTGTAAAGCCATACATCTGAAAGAGAATTTATCACAGATGGTTTTAAAACTTAGAATGGCAGATTAAAATTATAAATGTACTGAAGTTATAAAATCCTTAAGAATTGTTTTATCAGTTGATACGTATATATCTGATGTTGCTAGAAACAATTCAACACAGTGAAGAAAAACATTCAGGCATAATTTAACTTTTCATTCCTTCCTTAATTTACATGTTCCTTGTTGGTGTAGTCTTGATATATCTGTATATGTTCTTGTGACAAATTGCTTAATTAAGAAAAAAGTATATGTTTAAAGTAAGTTGAATAAAATGAATGTGTTAGATTTTGAACTCGTGATTGGAAGAAGGGATTTTTAAAATCTTATGTATTTTGCCTTAAAACCCCATACTTTGCCAATATAATCAAATTTATTTTATGACTTCATTATGAAATAAAATTCTTAACTAGAATTCTAACTCAAACTACATTGTTGTTCTTGCTTGTTAATTAGTTTCTACTTCTAGTGTCAAATTCCTCTATAATTTGGCCACTCTAATTTTTGTTAATGAGCTTTATATCAGCCGAGCTGCCCAATCCTTGTGAAATTTTCATCCATGTAATTAAGTAGTAAAGAAATTATAACAATTATCGTTAGAGTATTTATTAATTTTGTCTTGCTGTAGTTTGGTCATAAACTGTTGGGCTAGACATAAACTGTACCAGATTTCCTTTGTTATTTATAATTTTACAATAATTTCTAATTATTATTTATAATTTTATAGTTTTATATCTTGCATTGGTTGCCTTTATACATAATTGCTCATCATAAAACTAATATGGAATTAACCTCATACCTATTATGTCTCCCTTAAAGTTATTTGTTCACAATGTGTATAAAAATCATATATTTTTTTGTGTCAGCTTTCTATTATATATGGAGACAAATTGGGACAGAAAATATTGATTTCTTCCTTTTTTTTTACTGATCAGTATTATTACTTATTAACTATTATTTAACCTGTTTTATGAAAAACTGTCTTTTGACTTACTTGTAAAGTGAACATCAATATATTATTGGTACTTATTTTATCAACCCTTGTGAGGGATGAAAGGCTTTTTGAAAGAATTAACTTGGTGGTATTCCAACTCAGAATGCAGAAGAATCTATTTACTGAAGAAATTTAACCTGGTGCTCTGTTGTTTATGCTAATTCACCTTCTCTGATCTACAAAATATTACAAAATATATTTATATATATATATATATATCTATCTATATATGAGCCATTGACAGCAGCAGACTTGTAAAGAAAAGAAATATAGCTCTAAATGCAGTATAAGTTATTTTGGGTTAATAATATTTAGACAACATATTGAATGAGCATGCAGAGGACAATCATTTTTCTGACTGATGTTTATTAATGATTGTGCTTGTTATAACGAGGAAAGAGTTTAATGCAACAATTTCTCTGTGATCTTAGCTACTATCTAAAGCAAAGCTCCTAGTTAAACTAAAAGAGCTCTATATTGATTACCATGAGATGAATTACAAGGTAAAGTTTCAGGAGGTGCCTTTTCTTCTCTGATTAAAGTCCTCCTGCCCCAAACAATCTGTCGCTACTTCATTTCATGGCACACCAACATATGCTTCTTTTGTTTTTATTCCCAGATTCATGTCAGTGCACATCATCACTAACCATCACAAATTTTAGTGACTATCCTCAAAATTCCATATTAATTTGAATAATTTTAAGTTTCTCATGTTTTTTTTGCCCTTCAATCTATGGATTGAAAATAAATATGGATTAAATCTATTAATTTGAAAATTAATATGCTAATGTAGCTTGCAGCACATTGTGTTGTTAAGCAAGTCATTTTATTATAATTTTTCACTTTGGTTAATATTCCAGTCAGGTAGAGTTTTATAAAAAAAGGATGGATGACAAAATTGGTAGAGCAATGGCCTTGCAATATTTAATTATGTCCCTTTATGTTCTGAGTTCAAATCCCACCAAGGTCGACTTTGCCTTTCATCCTTCCAGAGTCAGTAAAGCAAATTTCTGTTGAGTGCTGGGGTTGATTTAGTCGGCTGTTCCTCTCCCCCACTCAGAAAAAATTTCTGGCATTGTATAATGCTAGAAATAAATAAGTCTGAGATGTATATATATATATATGTATATATATAGAGAGAGAGAGATATGCCAACATAGCTCTGTTAAGAAGTTCGCTTTGCAACTATGTGGTTATGGGTCCAGTCACACTGTATGGCACTTTGGGCTAGGGTCTTCTACTGTAGCCTCAAGTTGACCAATGCCTTATGAGTGGAATTTGGTAAACATAAACTTAGTGCAAGCGTGTGCGTGTGTGGCTATATATATATGTGTATATCTGTGTATGTGAGTGTATATGTATACATATATATATATATATATATATATACATATGTGTATGTATGTGTGTATATACTTATGTTGTGTATGTCTATGCTTGTGTATACCAGTGTAAATAGGTGTGTTGAGTTCTGTTCCTTTATGTGAAAAAGGTAACTTAGCTATTCCATAAAATAAGTACCAGACTGAAATAAGTACTATGGTTGATATGATAGACTAAAATCCTTAGGAGTGGTGCCTCAGCATGGCTGCAGTCCGATGAAACCCAATATATGAGAGAGAGTTTTCTTCCAGACCACAGAGCTAACCAATCCATATACTACTGTAGACAAACCTGGCAATTCCTAAAACATTTTCTAATATATATATATATATATATACAGTGGCTTCACTCAGTTTAAAGACAAGAGTATATCAATGATTAAGCATTAATTATTTGTTTATTTCATCACTTACAATTCTGACTATATATGTGTAGAAAGATAATTTTTTACTTTTTTAACTGATGTAAGTTTAAACACATTTAAATTAGCCTGGTGCACTTATTGACAGTATCAATAATGCCACAAAAATGAATGTCACTTAATTTTAGAACATTTTAAGTGTATAATTTTTTTTTCAACAAAGTGGAATATGTGCCTTAACCCTTTAGCATTCACATTACTACGTCAAATGTCATACTTATCTATTTACATAATCAAGAGGGTTATCAACCATATTTGTTTGTAACTTCGTTAATTTTTTATGTGCAGACTTG
>JAOPJM010530793.1:0-10188 GCA_027124095.1 Muusoctopus leioderma
CCACTGTCCTTGCCTTTTGTATCGTCCTTAATGTTTTCAGGCCCTTGTGGCCAATAAAAGAAATCATTATTATTATGATGTGCATATGGTAGAAACAATTATTATAATAACATTATTATTATTATTATTATTATTATTATTATTATTATTATTATTATTATTATTATTATTATTATACACATTTATGGTTCTTTATGCTCTGAGTTCAAATCCTACCAAAGTCAACTTTGCCTTTCATCTTTTCGTACTTGGGTCAATATAATTGACTATTCCTTTCCCTCTAAATTTCTGGCCTTGTGCCTATGTTAGAAATAATAATTATTATTATACACTATAATTTAGTGTTTGTATACACAGCATAATTATTTGACTACTGAAAAGTAGATATAATGTTTATTTCCATCAGGTGTGAAGACTTCAGACAAAAAGTACATTCTTTAGAACAGCAGCAATATAGATTTTTGTATGGTGTCGATAATTGGTTTTATTTACTGCTGTTTGAAGTAGTTAGGTTGTGTTTTAGAAATTGAGGTTAGTGCTCCACCAATTATTGCTAATATACTTTCCCCCCCCCCCCCTTCTCATTCTTGAGAGCTCTGACCTGAGTCGTGAATACTTATTAGAGTACATATAATTATAAACACTTTATAATTCCATTCAGGTTATAAGGTGGTTTCTATGTATAGCAGTGTCATAAGACATTTGTTGTTTCTCCATCAACAACCACAGAACCAGTTTATTTAAATGTTAAAGTTCCATAACTTATATTGCCTTACTTACTAGTATCACCTTTGCAGATACTTAGAATCCAAATTTTTGGCATCCAATGAAGATTGAAGCTTACTTTTTTCATGGTGACATTCGTAATCATTCTAATCTCACAGCCACTAACACAATTGGGTCACATTCCTTGTCCTCTTCCCTCAAAGTCAACTTTGGTTAGAGTCTTCCTCATGGTAGATACTTTTCTTAACCAAGTTACTGCTGAATGCTTGGATCTTGGACAGCAGCTGACAGGAAGCTCTTAATTTCTCTCTTCAAACATCTTTTCTTTAACAAACTCCAGGATTTATCTGTCTTAATTGTTTTTGTGTCTATCTCAAACTGGCCCTGAAGTGGCATATTTTTTAAATATCTAATTGCTCTCTTTGTAATTGTGCTTTATATGAAATTAAATTAACCTTAATACTTGATTGATATATATTTTATTGACCCTGGAGGGAGGAAAAGTTAAGTCAACCCTGATGAAATTTAAACTAAAAAAAAACACTGTAAGACATTTAATCAATTGCTCTACTTTTTGTTCCACTCTACTGTCCTAGTAATAGTAGTAGTCGTAGCAGCAACAGTAGTAGTAGTAGTAGTAGTAGTAGTAGTAGTAGTAGTAGTAGTAGTAGTAGTAGTTATGACGATAATATAGATGTTTATGTTTATTTCATGTATCAGTACAAATTTAATATTTAAGAGGGAGAGATTTAGTCAGTTAAATGGATCCCCCACCGTGACCCTGATGACTGTGATAGGCCTCCAATATCAGTTGAAGTAAAATGTCTCAATTGGAGCAACAGCTCAGTCACATCAATAAAACTAAGCAAACCCTGCACAGAGAGGGATAAAGGCTAGGACAGAAAAATAAAAACAAACAAAACGAAGAAGGATGTTGTTGTTTAAAAATAAACTATCTGAATCTATCTCAATAGACAAAGAAAAGTATATATATATATATATATATAGTCGTAATGATAAAAAACAACAATTAGAAGAGAACTCAATTTAACAAAAGAGTAAAATCTGTTTTAGTGTATCCCAAACTAAAATGACTTGGAGGTTAAATAAGATATATAAATATATATATATTTCTTTTAATGATTTGTTCTGGAGGAAGGGAGCTATGCCCATGGTGTTTGCAGGCCCTCTGAGACCCGTGAGATTGACATGGTTGATGTTTTTCTTGAACAACTATAAGTTGGCCAATGCAAGAAAAACATGGGCAGAGATTGAATTCTAGAGAGTACGGATTAGCATAGTGGTTAGTGTAGGGCTGCCTAGGGTGGGAGAGTGGACACAGTATGGGTGACAAAACAAGGCGACAATACTAATATGAGCCCACCCTCCCCATTTGAGAATATTTTTGAGGTCTGTGTTCATAGAATCGGTGCAGATTTGGCGTGAGATGTCTATGTTCATCATCATCATCATCATCGTTTTACGTCCATTTTCCATGCTGGCATGGGTTGGACGGGTGATTTCGGCCTGCATCGATTTCTTATTGGAGTCACCACTCTCCCAGAGGGGTCAGCGGCCCACATATATATATATCATCATCATCATCATTTAACGCCCGCTTTCCATGCTGTCAGTTGTGTATGGAGTCACCACTCAACCGACGCAGGCCGAAATCACCCGTCCAACCCATGCCAGCATGGAAAGCAGGTGTTAAATATACATATATATGATACCTAATGTAAAATAATTACTCGTTAGTCAATTGTATTACGAATAATATAAATAATATATAAATGATGTATCTACAAAAGATTATGTCTTTGATTTCATTCCATAGTTTTTCAATGTATTGTCTTATGAATTACAGACCTCGGAAAGCTGAAAGGCGAAAATAAACCTCGAAGGGATTCGAACTCAGAACATAAAGGTTCGTAATTAAATACCGAAAGGCATTTAGTTTCAACGCTCTACTAATTCTTTCAATCGATCGCCATTTGTTAATCGAGTTAAGAGAAAAAAATATTTGAATATCGCACTGTGTTCAAAATTTTTTACTAGGCAGAGTTATTTCCCTTGAAATAAATTTTTCTGTTTAACGAGAATTATTTCCCTTGAACCACATTTAAAGCTACCGTCAAATAATTGAATGCTGTTATTAAAGTCCAGCTTGAAACTATTTCAAGGTGGAGAATTGGCAGAGTTGTTAGAACGTCGGTTACAATGCCTTGCGATATTCGTTCCGGCTGTCTACGATCTGAGTTCAAATCCCGCCGAGGTCATCTTTGCCTTTCATCCCTTCGGTGTGAATAAGTAAAGTAACAGTCCAGTGTATTCTTCTTTCTCTCTTTCTCTCTCTCTGGAAGAAGTCGGCTATGGTTAGACCTGGAGAGGTGATGGGCCCCCGTCAGGTTTAAATAAATGCTGAAGTATGTTACGACGGCGCCACTTTGACTCCATTAGGAGTTAAGGGCTCGAAATCGGAAATTTAAAAATGCTAAAACTGCTCACCGGGAAAACATGAAAGTCACACAATCTCTGCCAACAAAGATCAGATTGTCCTTCTCCCCAGCACGTGAAATATATAAAAAATATTTTAGAAAAAGTAAATTACCTCCCTTTGCCTCTCAGCAATTGTAGTAAATTACCTCCCTTTGCTACGATTTTGGAAGCCATTGCCTCTCAGCAATTGTTTTCTTGTCTCTAGCTTGGAGTTAATTTTCGACAAGTCTAATATTTATCCTGTATACTGTTCAGCATACTATTATTTTGCTTTATATCAACTATCCGTGCCATTATGAGTTATTTCTCTTTACTCCCTGAAAGTTTATTTTAACCTGCAAATTGTTCTAGACTCTTTTTGTATATGTCTCTAGTCTTCCAGTGATCGGACAAGCAGTTTAACTATTCCATACTGATGAGCTCTAACGAGATCGAAACGCGTCCATGGCTGTCACTGCTTGCCAACAAAGACCAGATTGTCCTTCTTCCCCAGCATGTGAAATATATAAATAATATTTAAAAAAAAAAGAAATATTTAATTTCTCGAAAATTACCTCCTTTTGCTACGTTTTGAAATCCATTGCCTCTAAGCAATTGTTTTCTTGTCACTAGCTTGGAGTTAATTTTCGACAAGTCTAATATTTATCCTGTATACTGTTACGCATACTATTATTTTACTTTATATCAACTATCCATGCCACTGGTCCATATAAGTTATTTCTCTTTACTCCCTGAAAGTTTATATATATATATATATATATATATATCTATATCTATATCTATATATATCTATCTATATATATATCTGCAATTATTGGTTACTGTGAAGATGCAACCGCTGCGTATTAGGTTAAGAACTCAATGTGTTGTTCCCTGGGTGCTGTAGAGGAAGTGTTTCAATTCCTTGGTGGTAGCTCTCAGGTATTCAGTCCAAACGATAGTAAATAATTGTTATTTATCAAGCGAGGACACAGAGTAATATTAAAATTAAAACAAATCAATGAAGCATTCAAGAATTTATTTGGTTACATACACATGTTTCGGGGCCCTAGCTCGTAGAAGACCAAGTAACACCTATCATATGGTGCTAAATAGCCGACTAGACTCCAAATGGTCCTTCTTCGGTGCCATCCAAAAAGAAATATATATATGTGTGTGTGTATGTGTGAGTGTGTGTACCTGTGTGTGTGTGTGCGCGCGCGCGCGCGCGTGTGTATGTGTGTGTGTGTGTGTGTGGGTGGGTGGGTGGTTGTGTGTGTTAGTGTGTGGATGTTTCTTTTACTTTTTACTGGTTTCAGTTTTTGGACTGCGGCCATATTCTGGCATCACCATCAAGGATTCAGTCGGTCATTTTGAGTTCACTACTTTTTTTATTTTTTAAGTGTATTACTTTTTTTTCATCGATCTCAATTTGTTGAACCACTAATTTACAGGACATAAATCAGGATACCGGGTATTAAGCGGTGTAAACGTTATACATACACAGACAATGAAATGGACACACACACATAGATATGTTCATATATAAGTACACACAAACACACACAGACACACACATATATATATATATATATATAAATATTCATATATTTATTAATATGTGTGTGTGTGGTGTATGTGTGTGTGTGTGTGCGTGTGTATATATATATATGTGTGTTTGTGTGTGTGTGTGTGTGTGTATGTATGTGTCTGTGTGTGCAAGCTTGTGTATATGTGTGTGAAAAGTCATATATTTATACATATATGATGCCCAAAGGCAAAAATAGCAGGGAAACTTGGTAAAGCCGCCTTGGAGACTCATCAGGAATGTCACCAGTTTGAAGTCTCCGATAACCTCCCAGCCATACTCACCATACAGAAAGGTCTGGATGCAGTTGTACTCTTATTTGATGTACAGTGAGTGAGTCAATGAAGGGAAAAAAGTTCCCGCCAGGTGACGCTTCCTCTGATTTGTGAATTGCACACTTTCATTTAACAAGTTCCACTGCTTGAGCATAGACGACAAAACCTCTCTCAGCTTCTCTATCAGCTACTCAGCACAGAATCTATCTGGAATGTTCTGGAAAATAGATACATTTCAAAATACCATTACCGAGGCCACAAAAGTAATCTTTGAATATAATAATAGCCATTTCTTATATATTTAGCATACGAAACAAGAAAGTCACACTTACTGCCCAGGAACAAAAAAAGGAAAACATTTTGTAACATAGTGTAATTAGCCTATGATTGACATAATTTTGAGTGTTTTACATATACGGTAGACAACTCTGGACATGATTTTTGTGTTATTATAACATCATCAGCAAAGCCTAGTTTTCTTTGCAGTAATGATGAAGAGAGTATCACAAAGTAAATATATTAGTTTGTGCATTTTTTGGTGTAGAAAAATACTGACAATGACATAATAATACTAAAACATGTCCATAGCTGTCTTCCATACTTGCGGGACAAACATTTGAAATATTAGTCATTGACTAGTATTGTATTTCTTTCTCGCCGCATGATTATTTTTGGTAAAGGTTTTAGTGCAATCTGCATTAAATATGTTAACAATATCCGCACTATTATAAACGATTAAATTTTGGACATAGTGCTTGTGTCCTTAGCATTTCAAAATTTAGTTCAAATAGTTCCGTGAACAAACATGTCATTGACCGAGGTTCCTCTAAAGCTAGGCAATTACCAATTATCAAATAACTCTATCAACATTCTGAAACATGGGAATAATATCTATAGCGCACTTCGTCTAGTATTGAAGACGCCGCTTGATAGTTGACGAAATGGTTGAGTTGATATTTAATGCTATTAGAGTATTGATTATAAGCTCCTTGAGATGAAATCCGTTGTACATATATCATTAACTTTTCTTGTGTTTGCAAGGATGCGTCCTTGTATACATTTGATGTGTTTGTGAAATCATATTTGTGTATATTTGTTTGCATGTGTGTGTATATGCGTGTAAATTATTTCTCTCTGTATAATTACATGCGTATATATGTTGTTATTATGCACTTATATGAAAGTGTACAATGGCCGATTTCATGTCATAAGCTCATGAATTGTTGTCTTTGTTTAGCTCGAGGTCAGTGCTGAGCAGATTTGTAATCAAAGGCGTTCCAGCATTGACAGTCCTATCATTTTTCTCCCATATATACATAATACATCTAGGAGTACATTTTCTAACGTGTTCTTTTTTAGGCTATAATATACGATTCGAAGGAAATTTGGCTGCTATTTCTATCAGGTCGAGTGACCACGTAGAGACTCCCTCATGAGCTCGTTGCCCTCTTAGTTTATAGCTATTGCGTTCAAACTCACTTTGAGATTTACACTTAAATCCGCATTGCCTAGTTTCAGCTAGCTGTCAGTAGATAGATACTAGATCATTCGAGAATGTTATTTGAAATAGAGCAACGTCCTATTGAAGAGTGAGTGGTATTTCTTATACGTTTTAATATCAGCAAATCTGGCATTGATTGTCAGCTTTGAGGTTTAGAAGTATTTAGATTTCATGTTTAGTAGATATGTGATGTATACCAGTGAAAGATGAACTCGTGCGCAAATTTTGTTCGATCACAGCTCTTCTTTTTATCCCTTATCTATTTGGCCAACATATTCTAAGCCTAAGTGAGGGTGGTATGACAACCAAATGAATGAATGAGTAAATTAATAAATGAATCAATAAAGCAATCAATCAACCAATGAATAATAATGTAGACATAAACCGTCACCCGATTTATCTCAACCACTTTGCCCTTGGTTACCTTTAGTAGAATATTCTCTGTTGTAACCAGAAACTTCTCTATGGAGTGAAATTTGGTAGATGCAAACTATGTGGAAACCTATCAGAGTGATCATTTGTGTTTTGCTGTGGTACACTTAATTCGTCGCTCGGTTTAACACTATCACATGGCCATTGGGTGTCTTTAGTGGAGACCACTCTGTTGCAAGCCTTCGAGCAATATCTTCTACCTAAATAGTGGAGTCCACTCTGTTGCAAGCATCGAGCAAGATCTTCTACCTAAATACATTGTATTAATCATGACCTCTGTCCTGTCATCTAGTCATTTATTTACGAATGAGACGAACAGTCTTGTGTAGGTATACGACTCAAAATAATCGACAAGGTGATGAATGTTCGGTTTCAGCACTGTATATTTTTTTTCTTTGGTTTATTTGGATTAAGATTGCTCACTTGAAATGTATATTCGTATTGTGCCATGAGAAAAGAAATGATATTTCGCTTTGAGAACCACAGATAGTTGTGTTAATAGAAATCAGAACAATTATCCAACAACCTGCAGCTTCCTATTCTATCACCGGACGGGAACGATGTCTACAGCCAAGATTCTCAACTCTAAAATGGTGTCCAATGCCAGAAATCAGTCAACGTTGTAAAACGGAATACAACTGCAACATAGTTAAGTGTTTCATTTACTTACAGCGATGAGTTTAAGTCCTCCCGAAGGTAAAGAGTTTAGAGAACATGAATTCCACCTAGCTAAATGAAGATCAATTTTATATTTTCCTGTAATATTTTCCTGTAATACAAAGGGTTTAAAAGACTTAATATGTTTTTAATATGCTGAACAGATGTACAAATGGCAGTTACTGTTGATTATATACACTCTCCTGCGCGTGTGTAATGATTACCTAGACTATCATGACTCAACATTCTTCAGTGTCATCTAAGTTTAAGCATTACATTTTTTTTTCTTTAAACATTTGGCTTTATTGAAAACATTCACTTGGATTATGAAATCCGTTGCCTTTCATTAATACAAAAGTCAATTCCTTTAGAAGTGAACAATGAGAAATACTTGCATATGTACAGGAAAGTTTAGTGTTTCTGTTGAAATGGGTCAGTCACTTTATGTCGATATTCAGCACCACCCAAATGATAGTTGTAACATATTTATGAGTGTACTAATAATTGTACAGAATGAAACACTGAAAGGTATTTTGTCTGGAGGAACACTATCTTTTTTATATTAGTTAAATCTACAAACACTGATCACGCTAATTGGGAGACGGATACATTTATTTGTATCGACTTCAGTAGATTATTGGTACTATCTTATCAACCTCAGGGTTATATATATATATAAACGTATATATATATATATATATATATGGATGTATATATATATAAGAGTGTTGAAGGCAGAAACCGTAGAAAAAAGGTACTGCAGTATTTAGTTACGTCACGAATTTAAATCCCATGGATAAAATGAATAACAGTCAAGTACTGAAGTGGATTTAATTGACTTTGCCTATATGAAAGGCAATGTTGACATCTCGGGCATCGAACTAGGAAGGCAAAAAGCCGGAAAAATACTGTAAAGCGTTTTGCCCAACGTTTGCACGATTCTGCACACCCAGCGACTTTGAAATTAATATTAATACTGATTTCTAACATTTAACACAATACCACACTATGTGTGGCAGAGTACACTCGGGTACATTGACTTCAATATGGAAGTGGTATTTCCGTATTAATAAATATTCTGTGGTAATTGATTGGTAGAGTCGTTAACGTGTCGGATATAATTTCTGTCTCAGTGCTTGTGCGGCTTCAGTGTAGGATCCGCTGTCATGCATATTGATGCGACCGAGCTGTAGCTTCAATCGACGCGTTGCACTCTTTGACATTTGAAGTCTATCACCGTTATCCGGTTCCCGAAGACCGCGTTTTCCACTACGAGGATACTTGCAATAGGAGGGTTGAACTTGAACTCGGAACGCAAAGAACAAATGCAAATACCACAAGGCCTCTCGTCCGACGATCTAACAATTCCGTCAGTCGTTGTCCCTGGAATGGTACTTTATTTATCGATCCCGAAAATATGAAAGGCACAATTGACCTCGGCGAGTTTTGAACCCAGATTGTAGAAAGTGGGAACAAATATCACAAGGCATTCTATTCTTTAATCTAACGATTCTACCAATTCGCCTTACACGCACAACAGAGACGTATATATACACATGGATAAGTGCATATATACATACATAGTTCCCTATTTGTATAAACATTTTAAATAAATTTGTGCGGTTGTGCAGATGGAGGTGGTGATGCAAGTGGAGGTGGTAGTGGTAGTGGTGGTGGTGGTGGGGATAGTTTTGATGTTTGTGTTGTTGTTTTAAGTGATGATGGTGTTGTTGTTGTTGTTGTTGTTGTTGTTGTTGTTGTTGTGGTGGTGGTGGTGGTGGTGGTGGTGGTGGTGGTGGTGATGCCAGAACTGTTATTGCTATTTAATTCGATTACTCGGTACCTTGGTGGCCATTTCTACATCACTTCACATGTCATGCATAATTACGTCACAGCCAATTACATCACTTCCTTCACAGTGTCAAACTTGTCTACCTCATATTTACAACGGTATCCTTAGCACTGCAGTGAACTGCCACCCTGCTAGACACACACATACACACATACATACACACATACGCACGCACACGCACACACACATACACACACATGAACATACATACATGCACAAACACACACACAAGAGCACGAATATACCTACACAGACATACGCACGCACGCACGCACACCCACCCACGCACACGTACACACACACACTCACTCACACACACACACAGACACACACACACACGCGCGCACACACACACACACACACACACACACAAGCGCACGAACATACCTACACACACGCACACGTACACAAGTACACGAACATACCGACACACACATACACGCACGCACACATAATACACACACACGTACTCACACACACATACATACATATACACAGACACATACAGACACGCACACATAATTACTGGTATACAGGCTCACACGCAAACACACACTCACATAAATTGAGTCGCACTCTCATATGTTTATATGTATACAATATACAGATACATATGTAAGTCTATATGTACCTATGTATATATATATATATATATATATATATATATATATATGTGCAT